>KK076452.1:103425-339311 GCA_000587855.1 Mucor irregularis B50
TTGCAACATACTGTGGCAGCGAGCTGTGAATGCAGCCAAAAACATGTTAGCGATTGGGCTTGCGATTTGGAGGGGGGTTGGACGGCCAAGTGAATTCAGTCGCAAGTAGAAATAATACGAAAAATATCGCTGTATTGTACACAGCTGGTTCTTTAAGGACCACAAAGATAACTACGGTGGATTTGCTTTTTTACATTGTCCAATGACATTGTCCAAAATTGGTAAGCTAAATGTCTAAAACTTAATTTTGATTCGTCCAGAAAAAAACTAACATCGTCTGAGTTTAAAGTAGAAACACTGTAATAAGACCTCCTACCAAAATGAGCAGGATGAATTTACCACTGAAAACACAAAAAACAGCATTAACAGAAATGAAGAACCAATCATCAACATAGACTCCTGTGCCTCTTCAAACATAGAATCAATCTATACTTCGCAAAATGATGATGCTGTCGTTGTCGAGGAAGTAAACGATCCGTCGTCTATTGGTATGGATGACATTATATTCGATACCGATGAAAGCGAGTATTGTATCATCGCCGAGGAGTTGTGCGATGCCAATGATGACTCTAGTGACACTTCATCTTTATCTTCTGAATTTTCCATTACATCTGTCGAATCTGATATACATTTACACGAATTGGATGTTGAAAGTAAACCCTTTGCGGACAAGGTTGTAGAATCACACTCATCATCGAATAATTTGATCGCACTTGGTATAAAATCCTCATAGATTAGACTTTAGCTAAACCATAATCCCACATATAATTATAACACTATACATGTATAATACACTATACCCAACCAACTTTAAAAAACTATAGCACCAAATTCCTACTGACAAATAAAACATAGACACTCTAAAAAGTACTTATTGTCGTCCACGTAAATAAGAACTTTCAAGTGTCGAAAGCATCGTTGCTTTTTAATGACACTTGATAATGTGAATACGGGCAATATAGTAAAGAACAAACTGGTTTTAAAACCTATGGTGTTAGTCTGATCTTCATACAGTTCTGCTTTGACTTTGCTCAAACCTGCGAGCACGGTTTCAACAGTTTTGATCTGAACGACGTTATCACTGAAAATGAATAAAATTTCAATATGGTCAGCTAGAGGTGGCATAAATAGTCGTCAAGTTTAAAGAATATAGAAATAAAAAAGTTTCGACAGCTATGTATGCAATTATCAAATAAGACGTAATAACTGATCTAAGTAAGAGGAAGAACTGGATGGGCCGTCAGAGTCTCCTCCTATTCCCAATAATGGTGTAAGTATTTCTACAAACTTCCCATAAATGTAAGAGATTGGAGCAAAGAGGTTAAAGTTTGGAAGAAATCAATCATGTGTACATCTAATGTCTTGATATCTTGTGATTGCGAAAGGCAAAAGTGCTTCTAACTTTTCTCACATCATCCATATTGTTTTCAGAGTATAACTGCAATGCATGCTTTCATTTATCCACGTACGATTGGTTGAATGTAGGAAATGGTAAAAGAGGCATCCGCTGTACTTTCCGATTAGTTTAAAACATAAATATGCGACGAACAAGTCGATCGAATGAGAGAACCAAAAATGGTCAAATCAGTAGAGGCCGCCCGAACTATTTCTACAAGTTCCCCGAGGGTTCGTCCGCTGGATTTAGAAGGAAAGGAGGATAGAGAGTGGACAACTGCACTGGGTTGCGAAAACGGTGAGTCCAAACCCCCATCGCTATTTGGTCCAGGGTTGGTGGCTTCGCGCCGCCAAACTTCTTGACGTATGCTATCGCTGATGCGTTGTGTTGGTGCAAAGTTGTAGATGATGTCATGTGGGAATGTTGATAGAGTTGAAGATCTTGTATATCATTAGCAGTTGTTTGGAATTGATGTGGAAGGACTTCTCAAGTTTCAGTCGCGAAAATTTATAAAGTATTCTGGCCCCTCTTCTCGCCTTCAGGGAGATCAACTTCTCCCCTCTTTTGTCGTATCGCTCATCAGAGCAACAGGTCTTTGGATCTCAAGATATCTACGCCTTTGTATGTTGTAGTCCTTGGTAATTTGAATAAAGTTAACAGGAAGGTGAAACAATAATGCAAAAAGGGGAAAATTTAGTACTTATCTGAAAAAAAAAAAGGTTGGTGTACCCAAATTTGCCAAAAACAGTGTTTACTACAAAAGGAAAATATGTAAAACGCGATGTTTTGGAGAGCATCGTATCGTATCGCCCGCCGGACTTTCCCAATACAAATAAGTCCGCTAATCATTCTTAGATATGTGCTTTTCCCACTCCTTTTTATATTTTTTTCCCTGAAAAATGAAAAGATTTGAAACAACCGCTGAAAATGAACCTGGAAAAGGCATATTGGTATGCCACTGCTATAATGATCGTACGAAATTTGAGAGAATTCATGCTCAATATCCATTGAAATTCGTTCCTACCACTGGCCATGCTGAACGACTCGCTGTGGTGTATATGATGAGTTATGGAGGTGGAGTCATTAGTGGAGATAAATTCAACATTGACATGAGAATCGAGGAAAATGCTCTCTTATTGCTCATGACGCAGGGAAATACCAAGATTTTCAAAGATCGTGTTCATCAGCGTCTTTGGTTAGCCTCACTGAACGAGGAACGTCAACCGTCTATCAAGTTCTCCAACCTGATACCTTCCCTACCTACAAGTATCACCAAACTGTTTGTATCTCCGCCAGAACCCCCAAAGCGGGTAGCTCCGTCCATCCAGATCATTAACTCCACGATAGCAAAGCAGGCAACTTTACTGAATATACCTGACCCTGTTACTTGTTTCAGAGACTCTTCTTTTCAATCAAAGCAAGTCTTTTCTTTGGAAGACGAAAGCTCTCAATTGGTATTGTTGGATTGGTTTACAAGTGGCAGAATTACAAGAGGAGAGAATTGGTCTTTCAAACATTACTCCAGTCGAATTGATATTCGTGTAGGGTCAAAGCTAGTGATAAAGGATGCAATGGTATTGGACGACGAAGACTATATGAGGGCGGAAGGAGAAGATACAGCTTACGCTTCAAGGTTAAAACCCTATCAATGTTTTGCCACTCTAGTTATGATTGGTGATAATAAGAGCTCTTTAATGGAATCTATCAATGGCATACAAAAGAAATCAGAGGAAATGCGACTATTACCATTGACTTTGAAATCAGAAGAAGACCGACAAGTATTATGGTCAGTTAGCCCGATACTGAAAGGAAGAGGTGTACTTGTGCGTGTTGCTGGTATGACAACAGAGAAGGTACGCGATTTTGTAAAAAAGGACTGCCTAGGCAAAGGATTAGAACAAATTGTAGGAGTTGGTATGTTTCCAAAAATCCTTATGTAACATTAAAATGATAGAATAGATTTATGTTGAAAAGAAAAAGATAGACAATAATAGTGATATATAGAAGTAGTAATAATAATAATAATAATAATAAATTGTAATAAGTAATATAAAAAAAAAAGAGAAAGAAACGAACAAAGAACAAAACGAAGGAGGCAGTACATAATTATAAGAATTAATGAAATATGATACGTATGTATGTGATGGTGTTGTAAAAATGAGAAAAAGGAAAAAGGAAAAAGGGCGACAGAATGATATATATAAATAATACTACATAAGACGAAAGAGAGAAGGATATAGAATTATGAAAGGCATGCAATTACTGTGCAAAAATATGATAATCGGACGACCAGGCTGTCGATGATTTCTTGTTACTGACAATGGGAGATTTCAAAGTGGTCGCAGTAGTGGTGGTAGAGGTTGTAACAGAAGAAGTATTGACAAAAAAACTATTGTTATCATTCGCGAAATGGTTGCTACTATCAAATACACTCATAAATCCTTTATCTTCATCAAAGGGATGCTGCATAGAAATCATATTTGAACTCGACGTATACTTTGGAGATGAGAACGAAGAGGAAGATGTTAATAGCATATTGTTGTTACGATTGTTTGTGTAATCGTTCAAGAGTAGCTCTTGCTTTAGTAATTGTTGTTGTTGCAATTGCAATTGAAGTTGAAGCTGGGCTTGTTGCTGTTGCTGTTGTTGCTGCTGTAGTTGTAGTTGTTGCTGAGCAATCTGCTGTTGATTTTGTGATCTACCCCATGAAAGTCTAATACGAGAAGAGCCAATTTGATATCCGTTCATTTGATCGATTGCCATTTCTGCAGATTGTCGAGAGACGAATTGTACAAATCCGCAGCCTTTTCCAGGTGGAATTTTGACATAAATAATCTCTCCAAATATACTAAAATATTGCCTGAGTTCATCTTCTTGCAAAGGACAAGATAAACCACCAACAAAAACTGTTGTATTCTGCTGAGATTGATTCTGATGTTGTTGCTGTTGTTGCTGTTGCTGGATCAAAGTCGAATGGTTGAATGTGGGAGAAAGACTTTCGTAATTGTTTAGCATTGTATTTGTGGTGGTCAAAGTGCTATTGTTCTTAGGGGTTGCCAATGAAACGCGGATAGGTCTATTGCCAATAATAAAGCCTTGCATTTCATTCAATGCTTGAATTTGATCCAATTGACTGCTAAATCGTACAAATCCATATCCTCTAGTTAAACCTGTGCGTGGATCTGTCATAATTTTAGCTGATTTACACGAACGATATCGACTTTGAAAAATTGTCTAAATAAGCAAGTTAATAAGTTTAATTTGCTATATTTCTGATATTGCTGCAAGTCGATAATGAATGACACATACTAGTAATATTTGTTCGGTACAATCAGCGCTTAGATCTCCAAGAAATACAGAATATTCAGGCTGTCTATCCTCTCTATATGTAAAGTATGAGTAATATATACTTTTATATTATTATTAATAACATACTTTCTATCAACAAGACCACCTCCTGAAGCCCAGTTTAATTTAAATGTACATGATGTATTAGGTATGACCTCTCCGTTAAACATATCAAGTGCACATTGGGCAGCTGATATCGAACCAAAATCGACGAATGCATATCCAGAGCTAACGCTAATAAGAGATTATTAACAAAACGCTTATATCATAGTAGTCATGACATATTTACAAAGTTGTTTTATCTCGAATAACTTTGACAATAACTTGTGCATTCAAATTTAACCAGAGTCGTTGAATGTACTGTTCGTCCATCCACGGCTCGAGTTCACCCATCCTAAAATTACAATTTAGTTTTAGATTGACTGGTACCTGATACTTTTTTTTTTTATCTTATTTCTTTATTACCATAACGTAGTTTTATGTGAAGGAGTAGGTATACTAGGTTGATAAGGTAAATACATTACTTTGTTACGTAAGCAAAGAAGAGGAAGAAATAATGTCGAAATGAAGTCGAATTTCAAAAAGGTGGCAAAAAAATAGAAAAAAAGAGAAAAAGAGGGAAGAAAGAAAAAGAAAAGGTACTTGAACAAAGGGTAAAATGAGTTATTATCACAGAGGGTTTGAAACACAACGTTAATTTACTATCATCACAAGAGGGTATAACAATAGAATTTTGAAAGAGGAGGAGCACGACTAATTCATTAAATAAAAATAGGGACTGAGCTCTGTAAGTATTAATAACAATTGCAATTTACAGATATTCTAAGCTTTGATTGTTTTTGCGAACATACTTGATCCTATGTATTCTTTATACACACTACTACAAGAAATAATTTAATGTTCAACAAGTATACATGTTACTAAACAGTTACACCAATCTTGGCAGGAGATGGAGTCACGATAACTACCACCTGCTGCCCTTTATCGCCAACAAAGACCTCCTTTTGCTTTTTGAAATAAATGGCAGTTACGCTTGCTTGATTTTATTAGAAATTTGATTTCATCGAAAAAAAAATACCTGTCATTACACAAATTATGATACCATCGTTTTGGGTCAAATTTGCTGAGTTATTTTTATCTTTGGAGCTCAGGCACCAGAAAATATAATCATTTTAATGCATAGAACATGATTTCTGTTGAATAATCCTATCTACAGCTAATTGGTTACGATGGCAGTTTCAATTCATTGTTTTTTCTTTATTGTGACCAAGTTTACACAGGCACAATCAATGTACTGGTTTTATTTTATTTTAATTAGGCATTAATTTTCATTTTTCTTGGTTTATTCAAAAAACTTACCATTTATTGAGTTATTTATATTTGTCATTTACTCTTCCTGCCTACATATTACGGGGACTGACTTGAAACTGATGAGTATCGAGAAGAGCCAATTTGATATCCGTTCATTTGATCGATTGCCATTTCTGCAGATTGTCGAGAGACGAATTGTACAAATCCGCAGCCTTTTCCAGGTGGAATTTTTATGATACCATCGTTTTGGGTCAAATTTGCTGAGTTATTTTTATCTTTGGAGCTCAGGCACCAGAAAATATAATCATTTTAATGCATAGAACATGATTTCTGTTGAATAATCCTATCTACAGCTAATTGGTTACGATGGCAGTTTCAATTCATTGTTTTTTCTTTATTGTCTGACCAAGTTTACAGGCACAATCAATGTACTGGTTTTATTTTATTTTAATTAGGCATTAATTTTCATTTTTCTTGGTTTATTCAAAAAACTTACCATTTATTGAGTTATTTATATTTGTCATTTACTCTTCCTGCCTACATATTACGGGGACTGACTTGAAACTGATGAGTATTTGCGTAGTTTATAAACTATCAGAAGAGCCCAGCAGAAGAAATTCTTTGTGTCAAACGTGAGTCAAAGTGGTTCTAATTGCGCTAAATGCTCGAGCAATATAACTGATTGATGGATGTACGGCACGAGAACCTTCGTTTTTAAAGTTAATGTGCCGTGTGTGTTTCAACAGATTCTTAATATTTATTTGACAGGCTTTGTAGAACCAGCGCCCCAGGTATTTGCAATTGCAGGGAATTTGCTTTGAGCACAAGATCGTACTATTTTACAAAAGGGAAAACATTTGTTTTTCAGATTGTTTGCGATTTATGTAGAAAAAAGGCACAACAAATATTCTGTGCAGGCAAGAGTCAATATCAAGATCTAACCTTGATTTTCGAAGACGGGGGACTTACAGAAAAAGAAGGGGAGGACTAAAATTACGTACATAATAGCTAAGTAGTAGAGAGAATTTTTATTATTTCAGCTATATCACAGTGATTTTTCTCTTGTCATTATTTAAATTAGAGGTGGAAGTTGAGGGAGAAGGTATGAGATTGTCACAGGATGAACCAGTGCCGACGGAATCATTGTTATTAGAGGAGGATGAAGAGGCAGTTGTCATGGTTATTGTAGATGAGGAAGTACTTAATCTTGCATGATGATGGTATCTTGAAGTGGTTGTGGATGCAGAGGAGGAAGTCACTGATGCTGTTGCTGCTGATGAGGAAGAAGCATTGTTATTAAAAGAGGAAGGATAGCATATATTAAACGGTTCCTCGTCGACTTCATCTTCCTCTAGTATGTTACGTTTTATATCCTGAAAGTCATTACTTGAAGTACGACGATGGTGCTGTGTCGTCGATGGTGCTGCATTAGAAGGGGTTGTTACGGCCGGAGTATGAACAGTAGTATCTTGCTTAATAGCTGAAGAATTCACAAGCACATCTCTTCTTGCAGCTTCTTGAAGCATCATACATTTAAATTTATAGTCTATATTGGTTCTGCTTCTGAGAAACATAAAAAATTCTGATAATCTCGAAAAATCCCATTCTTTTGTAAACTCTCGTAAAAAGGTTTCACGCTTATTTGTACTACAATTGATATATGGTGATGACATCAAGATGGTGGATATCATTGTCGCAGTATAATGAGTTGCCCATTGATTTGTAAGTTTTCTCAGCAATTCTGCTCGCTTAAAGTCACCTATTTTGACTGGCCATTGAGTCGTCCGTGTAAAATACTGTATAAGGCAAGTCAATAGTTACGTACCATCATCATCGCACCAATCCACAGTCATATGTCTGATTAAAATACTTGTACTTTCCCATCTCCAATCGCTAGTTAGCCATTCTAAAGCGTTTATAATCCTCTCTAACGGATACTCATTCGCAATTCTATGCAGATAAATTGAAGTGACTAGTACGTTCTCTTCCGATTTAAGCCATGCATAAAAAGTTGCGTCATAAATTTGATCCATTTGCTTGATATTTGAGTGAACATCTTTCCATTGATTTACTTCTTCTGACTGTTGCTGTTGTTGTCGCTGTTGTTGTTGTGATTTCAATTTTGCATTGCCTATAAATATTATAATTTGTAAGTTTGCAAGTCTTTAAGGAGAGTTATATAAAATCATTACGTTTTTTGCTTCCCGCCCAGTCCGCTACTTTTTCTTTTCTGGGTGAAGAGTTTGAATTCGTTGTAAAGATGAACGACATGAGTGAAAAGGTGTTTGAAGTCTATTCTTTATTTGTAAAAAAAGTGAAAGAGAAAGAGGGTAAAAAATTAGAGAATCGATTTTCGTGTGAAAGAAAGAAAGAAAAAAGTAGAAGGAAAGAGGAGAGAATTAAGGGAGACAGTGAAAATTTATTTTATAATGAGATGAAATAATATGCCAATTGTATGCTGGGAGTCTGTATGCAGTGAAAAGCCCGGTTGCAGTCGTTTACTGGCTCGTTCACGCTTTTGAATAAATAAAATCTATATTTTCTTTAAGTTCGGTATAAATTTTATAAAGGGCACCATCTTCATAATTTTTAAAATAATTGAGCAGCTTTTCACCCTCATCAGAAGTCCATTGATCTAAAACAATGTTTATCTGCTCCATTTGCCACTTTAACGAAGGCTGATTCTTTAAAAATTCATTATTAACCAATGAATTTCGTCTATTTTTTATGATACAATGCAGCATTTTTAGAAATGTCTTCCAATCCCAACCACTATGGACAAGTAATAATTGTTGGCACTCCTGCACGAATTCTACCTCGGACATGCCATCCTTTATGTCTTCGATTGCTTTTGTACAGTCGCCCAAGTCTTTCTTCAAGGATTGATATGCATACTTCAAGTTGTTTGCGTTAACCCAATTGTGATTGAGAGAGATGGCTGCTCCAATGTTTTCTACTTGGTGAAACCATCCCGAAGGAACGAAAACAGTTTCCCCATCTTTCTGATAGAGCACAACTCTACGAGCTTGCTCAAACTTTGGGAATTCTTCAGCGTCTACTTTTCTGATATCATACACCATGTTGCCAAATTTATCCTGGAACAGGTGTTCTTGGCCTGGTGGAAAGAAGGTCCACTTTTTAATACCACATATGTTACTGGACCATGAATATGATCTGTATACATCTGCATGCAGTGGGGTGAAAGTGGTATGACCGCCCATGTAAGAAAACTTATAGTCATCGTTACCTTCTTTGTTCCAATATTCATTTAACCAATCATCTATCCGGAAAATGTATATATTTAGACAAAAAAGAAAAAATGTATGCATTGCTCTAGGCTGGTACCTTCAAATAGCTCAGGAACACTATAAAATTTATCCTCAGGAAATGTTTTCATCAAATGGAGGTCTTTAAGGTAATAAAGTGACTCTTTGCCATCGTCTGCTTCCCACAAATCTGCGAAATCCTTAAAACTGGTTTTTACTCGCACTTGATCAGTAAAATGTCGCTTGTTGCATTTTGCAACTTGACCGGAAGCACTTCCGAATCGGTCTCGCAAATAGTTGTAATCAGGTTTAAATTGAGGCTTTTCTTTGTTCTCATTGTTTGTGGGGACAATCCATTCTTTACGAGACTTCCAATCTTGCGTCATGGAGGGACCAATAACACAAGGCAAATTAGTAATGAGATGTTTGTTCCAAAATTCTTCGTATGAAGGTGCTGTGTAGTAGTAAGGAATTGAAAGATCAGAGTCCATTGTGGTGTTATTATTCGACATTGTGAACAAACGAGTTCGAGAACAAATCTACTCCACTTGGCGTTGGACGGCCTGAGCTGTCAAACAAAGTCACTTATGTCGGAGCAGAAAGTTAAAGTTGTCTTACGATTATTTAGAATTCATCAGCATTTTCCATTGCATTCACATTGATGATATTCAACGTTCAATTCAAGATCTGTGTCACTTTCGATGCAAACAATAAACAACGCGGTCTGATCTTATATATCAAAGTAACAGGCTCTTCATTCTTCAATTGACTTACGTAACGCACTGAGTTTTTTAAATTATTGTCAGTGCCAAGGAGCAGGGTGTTAGGCGGTAAGATTGCATTGTAGATACCTATAGAGGAGGTTCAACTGGGAGAAAAAAAAAAGTTAAACCTTTTGGTGCGCCTAAATCCTCTTGTCCATTAACAAAAACCGGTAAATAGTTCATACACAATGATGAATTTAAAACTGCATATGTGCAGTGAGTAAATTTCGAGCGAGATTATCGATTAAACACAAACGCAATTCGCAATTGCAGATAGTCAGTAATAGGTTGATGTATAAAAGCAGGAAAATCTTAATAAATTTGTACTTTATTAGCGAGGTCGAATTACCCGTTTTTCTAAAGAGTATTGAATGCTTAATTTGTAAGCAGTTTGATTTTTCATGTCGCATAAATATAAATGTAACATAAGCAGCATGTTTTGAACAAGTCGGCTGTTATGTACACTTTAAAAATAACAAAAATTGAAAAAGAATTACTCCTTGAAAAGCAAATATATAAACGTCCCACGAATGAAATTAAGTTGGCGATACAGTCCATATTCGTAAGCAATTCACTGAAAGTATATTTTTGATGTTGCACATAATAACGGCTATGTATTATCAAGCAACTGTAGAAATAGCTACCAACATGAACGTAGCAACAGTTCAAAGAATGGTATAAACATGACGCACTGGGCCACCATGTATGACGCAGTGATGTGTCAAATCTGTAACAGAAAAAGCACTATGCCAAGCACGTATAGTAGTCTGACTTGATTATAGCAATGATACATAAAATTCATGAGGTGATTCAGCAAAAATAATAAAAAAAAAAAATAGAATGGAGAACTACTTGCGATGTCATCGTCGTTAGATACAAGACTGTGCGAGTGACCCAAATATTGACAATTCGCTTATTGCAATTTAAGGAGATTTAGACTTGCACATATTAACGATTTCCAGGGTAGATAAATATGTGTAATCGTAGCTTGTATGTATGATGCGTGCGGATTTTATTTCCACTACATCATGTACGCGTGTATGCAAAATACTTTATTTTCAATGCATCATTGTGCCTCGTTATGTATGTACACATAAACAAGAACAAGGTATAATAGTAATTTGACTACTTGTTTTATTTTACTAACATGAATTCGCAAGTATAAACAAACAAAACTCGTATTTACATTATTTCATCATTACTTTTTAATCTAATATTTCATTACGTACACACATAGATCAACAACAGTAATAGTAAATATTTATACGCCTCTCTTTTCTTCAAAACCTTTCTCACATACTATTTTGGTCGATGATGTATTACTAGTATGTGTGCACCATTGTTCAAATGCGTATGTAAGCTACATGGCTTTTCAGGGGAAGTATACTATACATGTACGTAGTAGATTCCTCAAGTCACCTACATACGTTTACTTGACTGCTCGTCAAGTAATTTTCAATTACTTCCACGCTGCTGATGAGGTATACACATATTTTCAGTGAGAGCGATGCAGGTATTGTACATTTAGTAGTGGCAATTTATTGGCTTATCTCGGTGATATATAAAAAAAGAAATTACATCAAACACTACCCTTGGACCCCTTAAAGCCATTTTGTTTGTGTTTATTCCTGCCTCTAGACAGCTCTCACTATCTCCTTACTTTTTACACATTTGTCTCTTGACCTATATTCTTTTTCCTTGTTGGAAAATAAATAAAATGAATTTCTTTCTCTCCCCTACTACTTCAAAGAGTTCTTATCTATACAACAACACATGTTGCGAGTTTATTCAATACTTTATTTACAACAGGTCTGGGAACGCCCAGATAAAAATCAATTGGTATCAGAAGAGGTTTTAGCAAATGCTTCTGAAAACTTGGATTCATCTACCCCATCTATTGACAATGAGACTGTAGTTGCCGCTGGCCGTGAAGGTTGGTATACCCACTCATTGTATTTTTTAAAAAAGGTATAATTCGTTTTCGTCAAAACTTACGATCTTCTTTATAATACAGTAGAAGAAGAGGAGAGCTTGCTTTACGGAACAGTAAACATTGTTTCTTCCGCCACCACATCAACTGTTTGTAACAGTGGCAATGAACAACCCTTGGTTGTAGCACAAGCACCAAAGGAAGAGGACAATAAAGAAAATCACTTGTCCATTTCCTCTGATGAACTATCTTGTTCAAATAGCAGTCTTAACACGTCAACGAATGGAAAGGCGAATAGCTTAATATCCATTCCAGTATTACCACCATCTCGATCTGAAACACCATCAACCCAACATCACGAGGATTTTTTTTCCAGTACAACCACAAATTCTGTTCTGATGTTGAATAGCTCCAAGATTGAACGCGAATTTTATGATGACGATATCTCTTCCGATACGGATGAACAAGAGGAAGCAGAGGAGCAGGAAAACCTTGAAGCAAAAACCGCACCACGAACCAACAGTAAATTTTCACCAAAACGTATTTTGCATCGCGCTAAATCTAGTATTAACGAGGAGTCAGTTAAAAAAATCGGACGTCGAACAAGTTTATTTTTGGAAAAGTTTAATCAATTGCACCAACAGCAACAACAACAGCAATCATCAGTTTCACCTCTCCCGCCCATCAATAACATTCATGAAAACGCTAAAAACAGCAATATTAAGGAAGATTTTTCAAGAGGCTTGAGAAGACAATCTTCAAAATTGACTGTCAAAGGGAAGACTTTCACAAAGAAAATCAAACGGGTCCTGTCTTTTCATCAACCAGCAACAACAGCCACAGCAGCGGCAACAACAACAGTAATAGCTTAACTTTCCTTTTTCTCGATTGATATCATTTTACTACTATTATACTATTATTACCTTTTTCACCTATTAAATCTCCATTCCTCATTACTTATCTCCCATCGAATGATTTATTGAGTTTTACAGAAAAAAGCAGGTCCGGGATTTCTGGTTTTAATTTAATTACAAGGAGGAGGGAGGGGAGGGACGGAATTTGTACTTTTGAAACAAAATACATGTTAAAAAAGGGTTTCCCTGAAATTTTTTCTGATACATTTTGCCCTTATTTGCAATAAATTTTTGACATTCGAGATGTTCCTTCATCTATAGGACTTGCATTTATGTTGGATGTGTGTATGTCTTGATGTCCATATTAGTCGCGTGATTTGTAATAAGCGTACAGTTTATGCTACCTAATGAGCTTTACATAAATGGAACAAAGAATAGCGCGCATTGGATACATTACAAATTCGGTAGATTTTATTTATTATGTTGTTAAAATAAAAATAGAGTGAATACAAGGTTGAACTAATTATAAGATGAATAAATGGGATATATGGAAACTATAATATTATACGTGTGACAAATCAAGAAATACACTTTTTTATATGTGTTGAACAAAAGATCTTATATATCATGAAGAACTATTTGTTGTCTTTGCTGATGTAGTGGGCGAGCTCGACGTTGCCGCGGAGGTAGTTGGGGAAGACCTGTAAAGTAAATTATCAACATTTATACTGCCAGCAGTAATATGTGCATGAGAACAATCGCGATGAGCCAACAAGATTGTCTTCAAATTGAGGATTTCTTCACGAAGTGAGAGGGATTGTTGTTCGAGGACACGGTTTTGCTTTGTCAATACCTCGACATTGGATTGGAGTTGATTTAACCATTCCTTCTTTCTTTGTCTACATCTCAAGGCAGCTATATAGGGAAAATGATGAGGTTAAATCAATGAAACAGTTGTGTAAAATTGATGATATAAATTACCTTGTCTATTTCTTTCTAAGGCTTTTTCACGTTTTTTACCGTTTACTTTACCCCCGCCACTTCTACTGCTGTGTTCTCTTTCATCATTAGATGAATCACTAGCAATGCTGTTGCTACGATGATGAAGTGGGGGAGAAGGAGAGGGAGAGTATTCTTGCTTATAAGAGTGATAACCTGATGTCATTGAAGCATGATACTCGCTGTGATTGTGATTGGGCACGGCATACGTATCAGATATCATGTTATTATTTCTATGCTGTTGGTGTTGTTGTTGTTGAGGCAGTGGTGGTTGCTGCGATTGGGATCGAGACGAAGAAAGCGAAGGGAGAGCTGGGGACGCACCACCAACAAGAGGAGGCGGGTACGCATTACTGATTGAAGGCATACAACTTGTGGACACAGAAGAAGAGGAGGGAGAAGATGACATGAAAGAAGCGTTGTTATTGTACATTTGATTGTAATTTGACTGTGTGTGTTCATTGGGTGTATTGGCAGCCATCCAAGGTTGGAGAGGAGTCATCATTGGTCTATCGACGTAGACTTGATGGCTCAGATCATGATCTGTCAAATCGCCGTAGTTTTCGCTGTTTTTACCAATGATACCGGTGGGCGTAATACTTGTGTTAGAATACGGGTGCATGCTTATATTTTGTGATTTATAGAATTTATTAGATAAGATGGAGAGAATAGAAAGAGAAGAAGTCGACGAAGTTACTGAATTTTATATAAAAATAAATAGCAAGGGTTGAAAAAAAAAGGCTCTCTTCGTAATTTTAACTTACTCAGGACCTCTGTTGTTCCATATCCATTTGTCTGGTTATCTTCAAAAAAAAAGTACAAGTTCCGCTTCCGGATAAGATTTGAGTTTCGTGATGGATTTGATTGAGATTCCTTAAAAAAGAAGCATATAAGTTTTAACACATTGCCTTATTGTCCTCAAATCTTTCGTTTTCGAATCGAGTACTGCCCCCTCTCAATTTCCTGTACAAAAGAAAATAAGGATACTATGAATATCATTTAATTTAAAAGAATTAAGCTCCACTAATATCTTCTATAAAGAAACCTTCGTTTTCTCGAATATGCAACTACAATTACATGGCACAAAATTATAAGTTTTTGAGACATCTGTGCCTTTTCTGAGATTTTTGCCAACGTTGGGCACAGGGCAATTATGGTGCAACTGGCGAAAATAGCTCATATTGTATTAACCCCTTCTTAAAAACTTTCACTTTGAATTACCCCAATATATCACTACGAACAAAGGCATGTAATTTAGAAGAAAAAGCGGCCAATGACTTTATGGAATCATGTTCCTCTCACAAATTCGCACTTAGGTAGACTCTAACTTTGTATTTTGTTCTGAATTAAATAAAAAATATAACCATATTCATCATTTATGCAATTGTTTTACTGAATTTAGTTAGAATAGGTATTACATATTTGTTCCGCTCACAATGTTAAGCACATATTGCTCGCTCTTGGCAGTTCAGAAATCCCGCTGATGGGTCTCTCTTGGCAAGTACGAAAAAAAGAAGGAGTAAAAGCTGCTCAACTTTTAGCCCTGCACAAGCCACAATTTTTTTTTCCTGAAATTTCAAATCACGAATGAATTTGACAGCTTGAACACTACACTTGATACACAATGCAAAAAGATAGAAAAGAACTAGGTAGATTTGTATATCCATTTATTTGTATAGAGTTTTATTTAATTTTTGTTTCGACTACAGTGTGGTTGAAAGAAAAAGAAAAAAAGAGAGAAAGGGAGAGAGTAAAAAAAGAAGAGAAATCCAGGTTATTTTATTGAATCAATTTATTTCTTCTTGTTAGCCTCTTCCTCAGCCTTATCACGAGCACGCTTCTCACGGGCACCGAGAGTACGGGCAGCAGAACGAGCATAACGGAGCTTCATGTAAGCACTACCAGCCTTTTCTTCAGCAGTGATAGCACGGGCTTCAGGGGCAGCAGCGACTTGCTCAACAGGGAAGAGAGCACCACGGTATTGGACAGCGGAAGCAACTTCGGCAGCCTATAAAAATTACAAGTCAATAACCGAATTCAAGTTCAACAAATGTGTGTGGTTTTTTGTGAGTAATCAAAACGTCATTCAGGTTGAAAGCATTCCAAAATGGATTTGCATAATGTTTGTAATGCAATCAACCAGAGTACATTTTGCACAAAAACACACTTTATAGTACTAATAACTTTACCTCAGAATCACCCTTCTTGGGCTTACCAGCCTTACGGGGGAAGACAATGAGCTTAGCCTTGTAAGCCTTCAAGCGTTGAACGTTGAGTTCAAGAGACTCGTTGGACTTGTTGCGACGACGGTGGTCAACAGCAATACCAATGGAACGGGCTTCCTTACGACGGACACCAGCTTCCTATAAAATATAACGTTCCCAACGTAAGTGACTCTACTCCAAACATGCTCCATATGAAAAAAACTTTTTCTGCTTTACCTTGAGTTCTTCAAGAGTGAAACCACGACCGGATCTCAACTTCATGTTGTAACGAAGAGTAGGACAACGGACAGCAGGACGGAGGAGACCATCAATGGGTCTGGGAGCAATACGACCGGCCTTTTGGACACGTGCGATTCTTCTAGACTTCTTGCGACCGGCTTGATCGAACCAAGTCTTAACGCGACGGTCCCATTGCTTGCGGAAATGCTGGTTAGGCAACTGGTTGTTGTGCTTTAAAACCATGATCTATTGATTTCAAGAATTTGAAAATTGAAAACAAAGTTTAAAATCAAGAACAGAAGAGCACCCAGGAAACGACAGTGTTGTAATATTATTAGGTAGTAGGTGAAAGTGTAAATAAAAGTCGTTCAAGTCAAGTGGTAAGAATCCAATTTGAAATGGGAAATTGTGAATATGATAGAAAAAAAAACGATGATGGTTAGTTAGTAAAAGCTTGCCAATTTTTCATCAACATGTTAATTCTGTTCATCATTCATAATCAATCTATTTGGATGGATTCATTCCATTCACATAGTTGATGGATGGATGATATGAACTTATACGTACAAATGACCAGTAAGGGAAAAGAGAATGGCTTGAAGATACAGCAGGTGCTCTACCTAGTAGACGCAAAAAAAAAGTCCGGCGGACATCCAAAAAAACAATTTTTTCTCGAGTCCGAAAGTAAAAATTTCTTTCTCTGCTTACACCGGCGGCAGTGCTGCTTGTAGTGCTGCTCGCAGAGAGTGATTGCCTCTATTTCACAATGGTTTGACTATAGAATGATAAGGACTCATAGAAATGATTGTCTGTATTCCAAAGATTGCTTCAGTGTGTTTAAATAAGCGAAGGTGTGATTGACAAGCGATCAAGTGATCTGTCAGTGCGGGTTAATGTTTAATAATAGAACTGTGAAGTATACAGACACTCAAGAGTGTAGTTCCAAGGCTATGTAAACTCATTGATTCACATAGTAGGTAACCTAGATATTTTTTTTACATAGGGATTGAGCTATATCAACTTCCCAAACTATAGTTCACACTATATAATGGATTTGTACATAGTAAAGAATAGCAGATCAATTATATTTCATTTCTTTGGGAAAAAGAGTTCGTTGATGTACATACTCCTATGTGAATGGAGGAATATTACGGCGAAACTGGGAAAACATTGTAAAGGAAAACTTTCCTTAATTTTCATCATTTTTCCAACTGGAACCCTAAGTAATTGCAACGTGCCACTATAAGCTAATATATTAAGGGTCACTTTATCATCAGTCCTCTCATATTATGTGATGATTGATTTGACCAAATGATATTTGCCCTTGTGCCACTGTGAACTAATTAAAACAATGTAATGATATATGAATACTAGCTTTAATGAGTCGTTTACATACAGGAATGTGGTATGACTGTGCTGCGACATCCGTTTAAATCACTACGAGCACCCAACTATATCAGTAATAGGATCATCATTTTTTCGTCTAGTTCCCTTGAGAATATGTAGTAAAGAGAATGATTCTCGATCAAGCGAAAAAAAAACTTTTATACTTGTATTCTTTCTATTGAAAGATAGCAAAAGTACATCGACAAATCCAAGAGGGAAAAGCTGCTGATTATAAAGCAAGGTTTTCTATTTTTTTGTGTATACTTGCAATAGAGCAAAATATTACATACACACATACATATGCGAAGAGCGGCATAATAGGAATAAATTAATGCTGTTTATAGTAAATGATGGGGTAAAAGATAATAGATTTTTATCAAGGGACAATTTAGTCAAGGTAGTACCATTAGCCGGGAAGAAATTAACATACCACCATTCTTCTTATCTTTCCCGGCGTGTGTATGTGTGCGTATGTGTGTGTAAGTGAAAATAACACATTCCTATATTTGCTCTCAGTATGTAAAAAGATATAGATTATCTCTCAAGTTGTACGTACTTTGAACCACGGAGTACTTTGTATCCCTTGCTTTTATTATGCCACGGAAGCTTTTTGAGTATACCTTTTGTTAAGGCAGGTATCTACAATGATAAAATTTGCACAAATATGCAGTTTTTATGTTGCCATCTTTTTCTAACTTTTTTGTAGCGTTTATTTACTTGTTTATGGTGTTACGAAAAGATCACCTTATAATTTTCATATTATAGTGTGAAGTAGCTCGTAGTAAGTAGCACCAATACTTTTAATCTATTAAATTACGCATCACTGTAGTACGTAGATTTTAGTGTTTCATATTTCCTGCTCTACGAAAGTAGAAAAGGCTCGCGATTACACGGACTTGATGCATTTATAAACATTAAGTTGCATTTGCATGCAAAAGGTATCGAGTGAGCTTATGAATATGTCATTCCTTTTTTACGCAGCTCAGCTCAACATATAAAAACTCCACACGGGTAAAAAAAAAATTATAAAAAGAAATTATCCCTATACCTTTTGTTAAGGCAGGTATCTACAATGATAAAATTTGCACAAATATGCAGTTTTTTATGTTGCCATCTTTTTTCTAACTTTTTTTGTAGCGTTTATTTACTTGTTTATGGTGTTACGAAAAGATCACCTTATAATTTTCATATTATAGTGTGAAGTAGCTCGTAGTAAGTAGCACCAATACTTTTAATCTATTAAATTACGCATCACTGTAGTACGTAGATTTTAGTGTTTCATATTTCCTGCTCTACGAAAGTAGAAAAGGCTCGCGATTACACGGACTTGATGCATTTATAAACATTAAGTTGCATTTGCATGCAAAAGGTATCGAGTGAGCTTATGAATATGTCATTCCTTTTTTACGCAGCTCAGCTCAACATATAAAAACTCCACACGGGTAAAAAAAAAACTTATAAAAAGAAATTATCCCAACGAATCATAATTCAGCGTTTTCCCAAATTACTATATTTGACTCGGGTTACACGTTACCACGTTGTCTTTTTTGTTTGTATTGTTTGAGCATTTGATCAGAAAACTCCAAAAGGGTGAAAAATGAGTATTCGGATTTGTTAAAAAGGTAGTCTTATCTTTAACCAGTGAAATTGCCACAATAGCGTCTATAAAGGGATTTTGATCGATAAAGCAAAGTGAAAAGCAGAGAGGGTGGAATTACTCTCCAAATGTAAAACTTCCCCACATTACTCCAGTTTTTAGATTATTATTCCGCACTCCCCACTTTTTTTGAACATTTATCACTGAGTTTTGATTGCGATTTAGCAGTAAACAAAGAGACATATACAAGTCACTACGAATCGGGTACATTGCAAACAATACGTTCAATAAGCTACTATAAGTTCGATGTATATAGTTAGAAAGAATAAGCTGAAAAAATTCAACTGTATTGAATCACCTTTTTTTTTCCCGGGGAAAGAAGGGAGATTGACCCTGTTAGTTATTTCATAATCTCACATCATTGTGTATACTTACACACAGGCTTTAAACCTTGTTCCATCTTTGTCATTTTAAATTCTCTATTTTTCATGTGCAATTCATATAAAAATAGGTTTTTTTTTTTTACTATATTACTATAAGTTTTACACAATCTCGTGAAAACCCTTCGTAATCAGATTATTTTCATTTTAAAGATATTAATTCAAGACACACACACAGAATTTTTCAATAAACATAAGAAATGAATTTACCGCAGGCTCCCACACTCATGACTCCACAGTTACTAACAGAACGAACTACACCAAGCGGAGAGAAAAAAGGGGTTTAGTGAGTGTGTACGTATCCAATACAAGCGGGAAGTCATGGAATATCAGTTCCCTTGAGAATATGTAGTAAAGAGAATGATTCTCGATCAACGTACACACTAATCACCTTTTTTTTTCCCGGGGAAAGAAGGGAGATTGACCCTGTTAGTTATTTCATAATCTCACATCATTGTGTATACTTACACACAGGCTTTAAACCTTGTTCCATCTTTGTCATTTTAAATTCTCTATTTTTCATGTGCAATTCATATAAAAATAGTTTTTTTTTTTACATATTACTATAAGTTTTACACAATCTCGTGAAAACCCTTCGTAATCAGATTATTTTCATTTTAAAGATATTAATTCAAGACACACACACAGAATTTTTCAATAAACATAAGAAATGAATTTACCGCAGGCTCCCACACTCATGACTCCACAGTTACTAACAGAACGAACTACACCAAGCGGAGAGAAAAAACGGGGTTTAGTGACCCTGAGAAAATCCAATACAAGCGGGAAGTCATGGAATATCAAAAAAAAAAAAAAAAAAAACCCCTGTTTAATAAGTTTTTTTTTATCCCTTTCTTTCTCTTTCCTCTTTTACTTTCTTTACTAATACTAATATTGAATGATGACTGACTTTAATTATAATTTAAAAGACACTTCAAAAGCAGTACCACTTTATCATCATGAACAAGTGCCTTTTCATTCATTTTCACGCCAATCCGTTTCTAGTCAGAGTAATAATACAAACAACTTCAACACTTCAAATACATTAGCGGCTTCACCTGTCATGACAAACAATAACAATTTTAAAGGGGAACAAAACCTGGTTTCCGGAGATCTTCAAGACATAATTTACAGTTACCAATCTCAACCGGAACTTCTTAGATTAATTCTTGTTAGCAAATTAGAAGAAGATAAGCGCAGAGCCGAGGAAGCTAAATTAAGAGCAAAGGAACTCGATTTACTATTAATTCAACAGCAACAACAACAGCAGCAACAATTATTGAATAACGATACATTTTCTGCACCTACCTCAAACACCAATACTACTATTACTCAAAATAATAATAATAATAATAACGCACATCATACAAACCATCCCAATCATCATTCATTCCAGCAACAACAGCAACAACAACAACAAAGTTTCAACACTTCAAACTTCTCCATGCATCCCACACCACCGATGAGTAGTAACTCTTCTACTGATAGTAGAGTATTTAATCACATGCGACGAACTAGTCTTGATGCCATTTTATCATCATCTCCCACGCACTGTACACCTTTACAGCAACAACATAGACGCGATTCTACACTTGGTTCTTCTTTTACTGGAAGTGCTGATTCTGATGAATTTGATGACCGCACATTCTCGCCTATCCCCACATCAACGACCCCGGTCTCCGCTTCTTCTCTGCTTCAAATGGAAAGGTAATTTTTTTTGATCTTCCGCTTGGTTTGTTACACTACGAAAATAAAATTTTCCCCGAGTACAAACCAAAAAAAACCCTGTTCTCGTATCCAAAATTACTAATACAAATTTCTCTATTCAGCTATGGAACCGCCGCCGCTGCTGTGATGTCGTCACTTGCCCATAATAAGCAACACCCTCTTTCTCCAACCGATTATCACATTGACGATGATTCGTTTACTGCCTCTTTAAATCAACAATTAGATACACGTATGTTGTCTAATGCTTCCATCCACAGCACAACTACCAATAGTATATCTTCTTCCGCTGCTGCTGCTGCTGCTGCAAGGTATGACTTCCCTCCAAGACCACGAAGAAGAAGAGAAATGCAAGCCATCACAAAAATTGTAGAAACCCGAGAATACCCTTATGTTGATGGTTATTTTTGGAAGAACAATGGCAACACAGTACAAAAGAAAACCGGTAACAAGAGTGTCTATTACAAGTGTTCAAATAGTAATAAGGTTAGTATATATTACTCCATGCATCGCGCGTCTGTATGTGCTAATTTAAGTATGTATGTAATAGGGTTGTCCAGTGAACAAAACTGTTACTTGGAAAGATCACGGGGAATTCCTCATTAAATACCGCGGGGAGCATCTTTTGGACTGTAATAAAGTCCAAAGAATCGTTGATGTTTAAACTATTCCCCTCACCTACCACCATCAACACCTTATGAACTTCACACCTTGCAAATAGGAAATCCTTCACCCTGTACAATCCTCAAATACCAATTATATGTATTATATTTTATGAAATCCCCTTATATCCTCAATTTGTTGTATTGGGTTATTCCTTTTTATCTCTTTTATATATGACCCTTCGCTACTCCTCCCATTTTACTGCCTTTTGTACTTTTATACTTTATATTTTGTAAAACTACTTTTTATTCCCCAAAACTGGTTTTTGGTAGAAAATAAAAACAGACGTGTCTTTACCCACTCTAATTCAATCTATCCAATAAGAGCATTCGATATCATCACATAGTATGAGTACAACCAATCAACGCAGTGTATACATATATATATTTTTTTTTGGTTGCTTAGAATTTGACAGGCCATCCTGTAACAGATCTTTGGAGTTAACAATAGAACAGTGCATGTACATGCGTTACGCTGAGCTGATACTTGTACGGATCTTAAGTGAAAACGTAAGTAGTATATGAAACAACTGCATTCATAGAATCGAATAGTAAATGCTAAATTAAGACGATGGACACACATATTTTGAACAACCGTCCCTCAGTTTTATCTTTTTTTATCTCTCCCCGTTTATATTGTAAGTGCGAACCATTACCAAATTCCCAAGAACAAATCAAATACAACTACACATTGTGTGCTAGCGGTGCCAGTTTTATATGTACAGACTCCCAATAGTTAATGGGAAGCTGGAAAGTCTTGAGGAGGAAACCCTTTTTTGTGTTACACAGCACTGGAGTTTATTTTACCACCAATAATGCTGGATATATATTCCAGAAAAAAAAAAGACGCACCAATCGTTTACCGCAAATCAAGAATGAAAGATCACTTAAATGCAGATCTAACTGTTGAGATAAAGCTGCCTGTTTACTGCTATAAACATTGATGCAATATGCGTAGTACGATTTATACGTAGATGCTATTATTCCCAATGCTCCGAGATCTTGTGCGCCTAAAGAATGCATAGAATATTAAGTTATAAACTTCACGTCTTGCCCATAACTCTTTGGGGAAAAAAAAAGAAATTGGTGGCGACAAATTTCAGGTAGCAAAACTCAGATGAACTCTGTTTGATACATGTTCGCATAATCTATAGTCTCATCTTTACAAACTAGTGCGATTTCAAGTGAAGATATTACGGTTTTGGTGATATTGCGTAACAAAATGTGATGGCGGTAGTTGAAGAATTTCTTTTTTCCTTCATTTTTTACCTCAATCCTTTTGAAATGTCCAACTATTGCCTTGCAACAAGAGTTTTGATATTGTGGGAGAAATCCACCATTGGTCCAATTATTCAAGTTCATATCCATATCCCCAAAAAATATACAAGCGCGATCTTTGAAACTCACACACTAGATTTTTTATTGTAATTTGCTCAAACTAGTTAAAGATCGAAACATTTTCAAGTAGCACAACCATGATTTCAGATCCCCCTCTTTACCATAGTGAATCACGCTATAAACCTGTTGTATATGAAGCACCTAATTAACATGCAAATTGAAAGGAGGGGGAACAATACCATTAATTAGCATCCGTCTCCAGTTAGCTGGTGGCGGATAGTGAATTGAAACGGAGCGCCCTTGTAACTGAAAATTAAAGTTACAAAATTGCTCGATTTATATAATTACTTACCTTATTTAGTAATTCGTTATATTTAATAAGGTACAAACGAAAGAGAATCATCTTATTTGACGTATTTTTTCCACCAAAATGTCAGTACACTAAGGAGCGCAGTATTTTACACACACAAATTATATTACTTTTGGTGCACAATCAAGGGAACTCTACTCAACATCACGAGTGGAGTATGAACTCATTTTTTCCTTGTTACAACATATAAAAAGAGGTCTTTTAGCAAATTAAAATCACTATTTTACTTTCTTTCTTATTTTCTACATATAACAAAATGGTTTGGATTAAATCTTTTACTTGTATTACTACCTGTATCCTTCTCTTACAACAATCTATGGTCGGGGCTGTTCCTCTTGACACACCCAAAGCGCTTGTAAAAAGAGGAGGAGAAAATGGATTGACTGGCAAATTCCTTCACATCACTGGTAAAACTCTTTTCTTGACTTAATTATACCCATTACACAAAAGTGCTAAATATCGACATTACATAGACATTCACATTGATCCCAAGTATTTAGAAGGTGCTGATCCCAAGAGCTTTTGTCACCGACATGGAAAAAAGAGATCGAAAGAGTCTGGTAAATACGGTGCTCTGGGAACCAAATGTGATTCTCCTACTGCTCTTGTACAAGCTACTTTCAGATTCCTCAAGAAGGAGATCAGGGACATCGACTTCATTATTTACACTGGTGATACAGTGAGACATGTGAGTTGTCCAAATATATTTTGTACCACAACTGGCCTTTGCAGAATTTCTTTTACTAAAACATTAATTCCATTTTATTTTTCAGGACCGCGACGATGATTTACCAAGAACTCAAAGTGATGTTATTAATGGCCATAAGTCTGTTATGAAGTACTTTCAAAGCGCATACGATACTCACAACGTTCCTTATGTAAGTTATGCAAGTTGCATTTCGTATCATCATGACATGTCATACTTATAAAGCAATAGATCCCTACCATCGGTAATAACGACGCTTTTGATCACAATGATGTTGGCAAGAATGACAAAATTTTCAACCATCTCAAGTCAATTTGGAAGCCTCTCGGTCTTAATTTGACCCAAGATTTTAGCTCTGGAGGTTACTTTGTTCAAGATATCATCAGAGACAAATTGAGTGTCATCAATATTAACTCAATGTACTTTTTCGAGAAGAATGACGACGTTTCTGACTGTAGCAGTTCTTCAAGCCCAGCTGCGGTCCAAATGAAGTGGTTGGAACTCGTATTGAAGAAGTACCAGCATAAAAATGGTGATCACCAAGTTTACATTATGGGCCATGTTCCTCCCATTGATGATGACGGTTCTAAGCTCTATAAATCTGCATGCTTCTCTCAATACATGGATTTGCTCGGTAAATATGGATCGGTTATCTCTGGTCACTTCACCGGACATACCAATGGTAAGTTGAATGTATTTTTAATCCATGCACAATTTTATAATACTCATATTGAAAATTCAAAAGATGATAACTTGAATGCCGTCATTCCTTCTGGAAAGAAGTCCTACACCTATATGGCTGCTGGTCACAAAAAGGCCAAAAAATCCAAGTCTGCTTTGGCTAAGGCTTCTGTCGGTCTCTTCAATGCCCCTTCCATTATTCCCGTAAACAATCCTGCTCTTCGTGTTTACACTTATGACACCGAAGGAAAAGACTATCCTTTCGGTACCATTCGTAACTGGGAACAATACTACATTGATCTTGACAAGGCCAACAACGGAGGCTCAGCCGACTTCCAACTCGAGTATACTGCCTCCGAACTTTACGGAGTTGATCACTTTGACGGTGCTGGTATTGGTCAAGCCGTCTTAAACATTGCTGCTAACAAAAAGTCAAGAAACTTGTACCAAAGATACACAAAGGTCTCCAGTTAAACGATCAGTTATCAAGTTCCCATGTCCTCAATCTATATATAATTATAATTTTTCTTAAATTCTTGTACTCAAGTCAAAAATCCAAACTACCCGTTACATCTCAATCATGATCCAGCTGGCTCTGCTATGTATGATTGATTAATAATAATATAATTTCTTTACAATATTAATGCAATATTATAATAAACAATCTTACATTTATATTCTCTTTCATCTTTTCCTAACAACAACATCGATGTACATGTTTACAAAGGCAGTAAAAGTTTTATTCTGTAAAATTCTACATATTAAAACGTATATAATATAAAGCTCAAGTATCTCCAACTACGTATGGCTACATCATGTCACTTTTGGTTGCAACACAACAGTTTTCAATCGCTTTAAACCACCGATCATTCTCAGTGTGTACGTAAACATACGCACGCATAAAATGATAAAAAGTGTTTCAAGCAAGCGGACACCTGCTTTTTATTTGTGCAAGGTGAAAGTGAGAAAACAATTTATTGCAATTAATAGGTCTTGAGTTTATTCGTAATTCTCTCCTGAAAATTGGCTATTGCTGCAAATCATGCAAAATAGTCGGAGGCAATATTAATGCAATATTATAATAAACAATCTTACATTTATATTCTCTTTCATCTTTTCCTAACAACAACATCGATGTACATGTTTACAAAGGCAGTAAAAGTTTTATTCTGTAAAATTCTACATATTAAAACGTATATAATATAAAGCTCAAGTATCTCCAACTACGTATGGCTACATCATGTCACTTTTGGTTGCAACACAACAGTTTTCAATCGCTTTAAACCACCGATCATTCTCGTAAAAAACGGAAACATACGCACGCATAAAATGATAAAAAGTGTTTCAAGCAAGCGGACACCTGCTTTTTATTTGTGCAAGGTGAAAGTGAGAAAACAATTTATTGCAATTAATAGGTCTTGAGTTTATTCGTAATTCTCTCCTGAAAATTGGCTATTGCTGCAAATCATGCAAAATAGTCGGAGGTGCTGACAGGCACAAAGCAGAAATTCAACAGCCGTCAGCCACCGTGACCATTTATCATTAACAGCTAAATTTGTTTGACATGAACATTTTTTTTTGAAGTCCACTTCTTTTTTTCTTTACAACTAGAGCAACATGGCGAAAAGAAAGACTAGTACTGGAACTGATAACAACGCTTCAGCAGTTACCATTGCTGCTCCCACTGAGGAAAACTTTCCTCGTGGTGGTGCTAGTACTTTGACTCCTCTCGAACACCGCGAGATCTCTAATAAAGTCGCTAACGATCTCTTCGCTTCGGTAAGGATCTTGAATGTCAGACAGTGAACTTTCATGAGCTGACATAATTTCGTACTCTTTTTCGTAGAGCAAAGCTTCTGCAGCTGCTGAGACTGTTGCCGCCGGAGAGGAACCTGCCAGAAAGAAGAGAAAGCCTTCCAAGAAAGCCAAAAAGGCTGTAAAGACTGAAGAAAAACCCAAGAAGTCTGATAATGTCTATATCGAACAATTAAGTTTCAAGGTAGAGAATATTTATCTATTCTGCTCAAAGCGCACGCTAAGCTTTTATTCTCTTTTGTGTTTATAGAAAGTTACTGTTGGTACTACCTTTTTGGGTTGTATTTCTCGCATCAACGAACTCGATTTATTCGTTTCTTTACCTCATCAATTAGTTGGTGTTGTCGCTATCACTGAAATTTCCGACGCTATTACTGCTGTTGTCGAGAAAGTCGCTAATGAAGACGAAGATGAGGATATGGAGGAAGGTAGCGAGACTAGCTTGCCCAATTTGGCCGAATTATTCTACGTCGGTCAATGGGTGCGTTGTAGAGTCTCCGCTCTCCAATCTGGCGATGATAAGCAAAAGAAGGTCATCGAGTTAAGTTTGAAGCCTAGTCTTGTCAACGAAGATATTGTCAAAGTCGATGTTACCCCTGGCGTGGTACGTATTACTTTACCATCATTCATGCACTATGCTTAATCCTCATTTTTTTCTTATGTGGAATCTAGACTTTGGGAGCTACTGTCAAAAGCGTTGAAGATCATGGTTACATTCTGGATTTGGGTGTTAAGGATTTAGCAGGTTTCTTACCCTTGAAGGAATCCAAGAGCTATGTGGAAAAATACAACCGTAAGGAAGGATTAGCCGTCGGTCAATATGTCGAATGTGCTATTGAAAAGGTGAATGGCCGTACTGCCAACGTTACTATCGATCGCAAAAAGGTTGGTAGTGCCGTTGTTGAAGATCCCTTCTCTCGTATTACATCCGTTCTTCCCGGACAATTGGTCACTGGTTTGATTGAGGCTGTCCAATACAACGGTTTATCTGTGAAGATGCAAGGTCTTTATCCCACCACCATTGATCAATCTCATATCCCTCAATCAATGGATATCGAAAAGGATTTCAAGCTTGGACAAAACTTGACTTTCCGTACTTTATTCACAATCTTGAATACTGAAGAAAAGAGAATTGCTGGCTCTGTTTTACCTCATATTTTAGAATTAGATGTTCCTACCGTTGCAGCTGATAAGAAGTCTGATAAATTCATCGCTGACATTTTCCCAGCCGGCTCTTTCTTAGATAACGTCAAGGTGACTCGTGTCAACAACACTGGTGTTTGGGTAACTTTAGACGGTGTCGATGGTGTTTGTGGTTATGTCCATGTTTCTCGTCTTGCTGACGAGCATATTGCCTCAGTATCTGGCACAACTGGTAAATTTAAGATTGGTACTACCCACCGTGCTCGTGTTTTGACCTACAATCCCGTTGATGCTCTTCTTGTTTTAACTTTACAACCCTCTGTTTTGGCCGAAAAGTTTTTGCGTGTTGCTGATATTGAAATCGGTTCCATGGTTGAATGTGAGGTTGAAAGATTAATCCCCGCTGGTATCATTGTCAAGGTCTCCAAGTCTATAAGTGGTCTCGTTCCCGCTGTCCACATGGCCGATGTCAAGCTGACTCGTCCTGAATTCAAATTCAAGGTTGGTAAGAAGATTCAGTGTCGTGTTCTCAAGACCGACCTTGTCAAGCAAAAGGTCTTTTTGACTTTAAAGAAATCCCTTATCAACAGCGAGTATCCTATTTTCAAGGATATTCACGAGTGTAAGGTAGACGATGTAAGTCATGGTGTCATTACTGCCATCAAGAACAACGGTTGTGTTGTTTCCTTCTACAACAACTTGGCTGCTTTCGCCCCTGGTAACGAAATGACTGAAACCCGTATTGCCAATTTGGGTGAAGTTTTCAACGTTGGACAAACCGTCAAGACAACTGTATTAAAGGTCGATCCCGAAGAAAACAAGATGTTAGTATCCTTTATTAATACCAAGAAGAAGGCTGAAAAGGCAGCTGAAAAGAAGGCCAAGTTGGATGCTAAGCATGATGCCAAGAATGACGCCCTTGCTCCCGGTAAAATCGTGAAGGCCACTATCAAATCCATCAAAAAAACTCATCTTACCATTGCTCTTCCTAACGATCTTGAGGGCCGTATTCATGCTTCTGAAATTTACGAGTCCTTTGATGATATCAAAAACCCCAAGAACCCTTTCAGTCAATTCAGATCTAAGCAAGAAATTGATGTCAAGATTTTGGGTGTTCGTAACACAAAGCTCAATACTTATTTGCCTATCACCCTTGCTTCCAAGGCTAAGCAACATGTTGATTGTTCTCTCAGATTAGAAAGCACTGAAGATGATAGTGCCCGTGAAATCCGTAACATCAATGCTGGCGACGAATTCATTGGTTTTATTTCCGACATTCACCCCGGCTACGTTCGTATCAACATTGGTACTCACACTAGTGGTACTATGCAAAAGCAATTGGCTTCTTCTGATCCTAACGTCTGTAATAATCTCTCCAAGCACTTTGTCAGTGGTCAAGCTATTCGTGCTGTTGTACTTTATGTGGATGTCAACAAGAACACCATTGATTTCATGAATGCTGAAGATGCCTCCGCACCCCGTATCACCGATATCTCTGCTGTGGAAGTTGGTCAAGTCATGAATGCTGTCATTAAGCGTGCCAACAAGATTACTGGTCTTTTGCTCAACCTCACAGGTAACATTGGAGCTAAAGCTTATTTGACTGATATTTCCGATACATACACCGAAGACCCTGTTGCTTCTTGCACTGAAGGTGACGTTGTTCGCGTTGCTGTTATCGGTGTCAATAAGGATAGAAATCAAGTGGATGTCTCCTTGAGACCCTCTCGTATCTACCCTGATATTGAATCTAACGAGATCAAGGAATTTGCTGATATCAAGCGTGGTCAAGTCTATGAAGGATATGTCTCCAACATTGCTCCTTCTGGCGTATTTGTCAAATTGAATCACTCCATCGCTGCTCGTGTCAAGATTGCCAACCTCTCTGATTCATTTGTGAAAGAGTGGAAGGATATCTATAAGGAAGGTCAATTAGTCAAAGCCAAGATTATTTACATTGATCACGATATGCATCGTCTTGAAGCTTCCCTTAAGAAATCTGTTGTTGAAGGTACCACCGCCCCTGAAAAGAAGTCCAAGAAGGATCAAGCTGGTGCTGAGTCCGACGATAGTGACGAGGAAATGCCTGAAGTGGACGACTCTGATGAAGAAATGGAAGAAGCTTCTGAAGATGATGATGAGGAAGTCGAAGAAAATGACGATGATGAGGAGGAAGAGGAAGAAGAATCCGAAGAAGAGGACAATACCACACCTGCTGCCGCTTTAGAAATCGATAGTTTTGACTGGACCGGTATCAACAACCGTGTTGATTCAAGTGACGAAGAGGAAGAGTCTGACGATGAAGATGAGGATAAGCCCAAGGATAAGAAGAAAAAGAAGGAAGTCGAAGATAAAACGGCAGAACTTAACTCAACAGCACCTCAAACAGCTGCTGATTTTGAAAGAGTTGTTGTTGGATCTCCCAACTCATCTTACTTGTGGATTAACTATATGGCTTACCAACTTCAACTCTCTGAAATTGCCAAGGCTCGTGATATTGGTGAACGTGCTTTGAAGACAATTAGTTTCCGTGAAGAACAAGAAAAGATGAACGTCTGGGTCGCTTTACTCAATTTGGAAAATAACTTTGGTACAGAAGAAACTCTTGAAGAAGTCTTCAAGCGTGCTTTAGTCTATTGTGATCCCCTCAAGGTATACCTCCAACTTGTCAAGATCTATGAACGTAGTGACAAGGAAACCAAGGCTGAAGCTCTATGGGAAGAAATGACCAAGAAGTTTGGTCAATCACCCGAAGTGTGGACTGGCTTTGGTCTTTATTACCTTGAACATAATCAAGCAGATAAATCTCGTGAATTACTTCAAAAGAGTTTAAAGGTTTTACCCAAGCATGAACGTAAGTTTTATATACAGGATTGGTGTGCAGAAAGTATAAATGTCTAACCTTTGTTTCTGACATACACAGATGCTCAAACTGCCGTCAAGTTTGCACAATTAGAGTTCAAGCATGGCGAACCTGAACTCGGTCGTACCATTTTAGAGGGTATCATGAGCAATTCTCCCAAGCGTTTAGATTTATGGAACATCTATTTGGATATGGAGATGAAGAACGGTGACGTTGAAATGGCCAGGTAAGAGCGAGTGGATAATAGGCTAGTGAAATACTTTTTACTCATTGGCTCACTTTATTTTTACAGACGTCTTTTCGAACGTGTTGCATCTATGAAGTTCTCTTCCAAAAAGATGAAGTTTTTGTTCAAGAAATGGATTCAATTTGAAAAGACTTACGGTACAGAAGACGATGTTTTGAGAGTCAAGGAAAAGACTCTTGCTTATGTTGAAAGCATGTCATAGATTATTTTTTTATAAAAAAAGAAGGGAAAATTATTGTTGTTGTATATATAAAATCTTTACTACCTTTTTTTTTTCGTTACTCTCTCTTCCTCACACATACTCCCTTTTACATTCATTTCTTTTTTCATTATAAACCTATTAATAAAATAAATAAAAACAAAGGTAAAAACTAGATAAAAATGGGCAAATTATATCTTTTTAGGAAGCAAAATGTCTTGGCTATTTTGATCTAGATGAGGCGGAGTGTGACAACCATCAAGATCAAGAAAGGTATAAAAAGAAGGTCTCTCTTGGAACATTTCCCTGTAGGTTTTCAACCAGCAACTAAATGCCATTTATTGTCAAAAGAATGTCAACATGTTTCCCTCTTCTCGAAAAGTAATGGCCAAGGGCCTCTCTGTCTCCGGAAACACATTTGAAATTGCGGCATTGATTCTTGCTTTGACAGGTTTCTTGATGGTGTTTCTCAGCGTTATAAGTAATGCAAACGTGCACCTACAATCTCTGTACTTTTTGAAGATATCAGACCCCTCGGATAACACGTCCATTACATTTGGCCTCTATAATTATTGTATAACAGAAGGGAACAGCTCTACAGAGTGCTATGAGGACGATTCAATTATGACTGTACCTTATGGTAAGTTTTTCCGAAAAATTTGCCTATTATCCTGAACGCAACTAATCATGTTTGATTTTTTCAGATATAAACATTGTCAATATGTTTAATGCTACATATCCAGAATTAATTTACTGATTCTGTAGCAGAAGATGAAGGTGCTGATCCGAAGCCACCCCATGATCCGAAGATTTTCGTAGCTTGTGTGTTATGTTTATTGTTCTCTGGTGTCTCTATTGTACTCTGCTTCCTTAAATTCATTTACCGCAAATACTTTTTGAAGATATCAGACCCCTCGGATAACACGTCCATTACATTTGGCCTCTATAATTATTGTATAACAGAAGGGAACAGCTCTACAGAGTGCTATGAGGACGATTCAATTATGACTGTACCTTATGGTAAGTTTTTCCGAAAAATTTGCCTATTATCCTGAACGCAACTAATCATGTTTGATTTTTTCAGATATAAACATTGTCAATATGTTTAATGCTACATATCCAGAATTATTTACTGATTCTGTAGCAGAAGATGAAGGTGCTGATCCGAAGCCACCCCATGATCCGAAGATTTTCGTAGCTTGTGTGTTATGTTTATTGTTCTCTGGTGTCTCTATTGTACTCTGCTTCCTTAAATTCATTTACCGCAAAAAATTTCAGGATGAGGTTTACTTCAACCGAGGATTTCTATTAGCGGGATCGAGTGCATGCGCATTGTTATTAATAGCCTTATGCACGGTCATATATTCCAATGCAGCAAATGATCTGAACTCCACCTATCCTCATATCACTGCGGATTTGGGGCCCTGTGTACCCATGGTAGGTGTGTCATTTATGGTATTCCTGATAGCTACCGTGCTTCTACTACAAGGCTGTTGGTCTGATCAAGGAAACAAAAGACAAAAATACTCATACGATTCCGTTTAAAGATAATTCAATAAAACCTTTTGATTCATGAAATATGTACATGTTTGTCTGTTTTAAATCAGATGTGTGTGTTTTTTTTTTCTCTCTCGGGAACGTCAGTAATGTATTAATCAATTTTGTAATTGAATAACCAATCTCGACTTTTAATTCTTTTCATCTACGTAATTTAAAGCAAAGCCGATTGCTTATGTTTTACCGAAAAGAATGATAAGAAATTTCTAATGCATTTTGAAGTTTGAACGCGGTTTCTTATTTCAGCTGGTGCAAACCTACGTACGCATACTGCTTCAAAAATTACACAATTGAGTGATAGACGTCGGAATCGATAGTCTATCCTGCAAGAAAGTCAATGGACAGAAGAAAAGGACAAGTAATGCAAACTACTGCTATTAATACTATACTTATTATTTATTTCTGCTTTGTCTGGACTATTTAGTTAGGGGTGGTAATCCTCTGGTACATAGTCTTTTGCAATAATTGAAATATGTAATCTATAATCATAGTCGGGATTCCCATCCCCTACAAACAAATGGCTCCAAAATAACACATAATTATCTTGAGTGAATTTGTGGCATTGAATTCTTCTTCATTTGGTCTCTTCACTACTCAAATGATTACTTACTTGCAAAAGATTTACAAAAGGATCTCGCCATTTTTTATTAGATACGTACATAATAACCATCATTTTTTTTAAAAAAAGTCTTTCTCAGTCAACGCAGAACGCTCAATAAACAAAACAGAAGTACTTGAGCGTGCGTGTTTGACGGGTTTATTTGTAATTGCCTACAGCCAGTGAGCGAATTCTTGCTTATGGAAATTCTCGTCGAATCGACCACCGCTTCTTCACTGTTATGTACCCAAAGTACACATCTGAGATGTCGATTCGTTTCCGTTCTCAAGACAAGAACACCATTTCGCTTAATATCGTCTGTATCTACTCTTTTTTTTTTATTCACTTTACTCTAAGCTGTTTGTCCATCTTCAAATACTTTTTTCGTTTATCTTGACCAAGTTCCAGTACCTAATTCAAGTTTGGGAAGCATCTTGTAAATACGTCTATGACAAGTTTTGAGTTGAAAGTGAAACCTGAAAGAAGATGGAAAGAGTCAAATCTTTACAAAAAGGAAAGTGATATTATGTATATCCAAAAAGATCAATGGCTCTATAATTTATCGCAAAAACAATTAATCAGGGCTATGTACATACTTGCTTTGTGCATTTTATTCATTTAATCAAGTGTATGCAATTATACCTGTAAATGAAATCATAGCTGTACAGAATATCTCGCAAATATAAAAGCTTTTGGGGAAAGCATTGATGATTAAGCGCTGATATATCAAAAAGGTATAATAATGAATGAAAGCATACAGAAAGAATTGCTTGATCAGGCGAACCCTATATTTCGCTTCTGAGTGTCGACATATACAACGTGGTAGATAAACAATGGAGGAAGTATTCTCCAGAATACAAAGGTTTACACTGTGCCAGTCATCATATTTACTTATGAAAGACCAATGCTTCTGCTGGGTCGACTGTGTAGCAATGGCGAAAAAAGGTGATTCTGATTTTCAATGTCCGTAAAATACGCACTGTATCACCTTCAGGACATATAGCCAGAAAGGAAGGCCCGTCTGACCAAACCTTGACATCTGGACGGACTTCAACCAAGGTTGGGGCCCTGCTGGGAAAAGTCCAATCAACCTGTAGCCCATGATCAACACATTGCATTGGAGATCGAGATTAACAAGCAGGAGCAAAATCCAAAACTAATGAAAAGGTGGCGATTTCGGAGGATCAAGATTATTATGGCATCATAAAGTATGAAAGCGCGCCAAGAAAATAAAATCTGTGTAATCTATAGCCTCTCCTCCGCCACATGTGCACAACACATACATGCCACAAACTAAACTGCTGATTTTTATTTTATTTTTTTTTATGGACTATGTTCAGATTTTACTGATACAGGATTATGAATAAGTGATCTTAAAACTTTGTTCTACAAAAGCGATAAGGCGTTAATGACCAATTAGATTAATACACACTCTCTCTCTTTATACTTTACCTCAACTTCTAAATCATGAAGACGGGCTTTCAATGAAGCGGCCTCAGTTTGAGCCATAGATCTAATTAAATTGATATCACGCTTGAGCTCTTCATTCTCTTGCGATAAGCGATCCAGAGCGCTGCTAGGCGGTAAAGGAGTGGATGCCTTTGGGCTGTTACCACTGTAGTTGTTTACGGCAGGTGGAGAGGCCGATAAGGGCGGAAGCGTGGGTCGTTCATTACGAGCATAAGGAGTCCAAGGTTGACTATAAGGATGATACAGTGGTGATTTACTTGGAGTTGAAGTTTGTTTATGAGTGTTATTATTAGCGGAAGCTGTAGGTGGAGAAGAAGGAGTATTCGGTAAACTTTTGTGTTGATGATTTTGTTGTTGATAGATAGGAGTGAGGTTGTTGTTATTGGCTATTGGTAACGTAGATAATGCACTTGGTGAAGGTAATAATTGCCCCTTGTGTGGCGGTGAATGAGATGTAGGTATAGGAGATGCATGAGCGTCTTTTGGATAAAGATGTGAGGCGGGATGAGGGATATGTAATTGAGGAATAATAGGTCTTGAAGGAGAACTGGCTGTGGTTGGTGTTGAGGGTGTTGTTGTGGGAGTTTTTTGTTTGTTTGCAGTGTGGACGGACGAGCTACGACAAGTGGCGTTACCAGTGTTCTCCGATTCTTGTTTGACTACTTGCTGATGCACAGAACTGCACGCTGTGCCACCTTCCGCACGTCTATGACGGTTCAGTGCATCCAATCTAGCAAATGAACGGTAACAATCTTTGCAAACGTAAGGGCGTTCACCCGTATGTAATTTTTGGTGGCGTTTCAAGTCATGATGCCTCCTAAAATGATGATTACATACATCGCACTAAAAAAGATTTCGAAACTAGGTGTTACAATATATAATAAAAAAATTAAAAAAAAATCTAATTATAGTTTTTTACCTGAAAAGGCCGTTCAGAAGAATGAGTTGTAAGGTGAGATTTCAAATTATGAGGTCTGCTAAAGGTTTGATGGCATTCTGGACAAGGATAGGGTTTTGACTCGCTTGTTGATACTCGTGATATCATGTTCATATTGGATGATGACGATGATGTGGTTGGTGTTGCAGCGGCTGAGGAGGGTGGCGGCTTTATAACAGAAAATGTACTGTACGAGCTGGTATCTTTTTTATTATTATTACTTTGAAATTGAGAAAAATCCGAGGCAGGTGTAACAGGTGTAGGTAAATATTCTTTCATTGGTGTATCCTTTGGTGGTGATGTGTTGCTACTATTCAATAAAGATGATAATGTAGGCGAAGTTGTGGTTGTGGAAGAGGTGGTAGTGGTGCTTTTGGGTTGTTCACTATGACTAGTCATGGTCATCATGTTTTATGAAAGAAATAATATATGTATAAAGTATAGAAAGAAAAAAAATAAAAGTGGGAAAAAGAAAAAAGAAGAAAAAGAGAGCAAGAGAGAGAGAGGGGGAGGAAGGAATAATCAACAACCAACCAACCAACTAAAAAAGAGGGTAAAAATTCAATGTGATACGAGCAAGATTTTCTTTTTTTGTAACAATGCCAAGCCATGCGCGCGCCACACAATAACCTTTTTATACATCTGGGAACCAAGTGTGTAATTTTAGGTACAGAATTTCATTCGCTCCCATCCACTGTGACGGTTTTACCTGTGTTTTGCTGAACTGAACTCCGTTTAAAAAACTGATATAAACTCGTTGCAAACCGATCAAAAGGGTGATTTTTGCAGTTTTTTTGTTGGACAAGAACGATATTAAAATAATAAATTTTGTATAACGTGAGGCTTTAAAAGTGTACAAGTGTTTTATTATTAGAGAAATGAAAAGAAAGAAAAAAAAAAGGGTTCCGTAGAAAGCAGTAGTAGTAATTGTGGTATATGTATGTTTTTTTTTTGTGATAGAATGCAAAGTGGGGATATATGCGCAGCCAAATACACGTATATGCACTGAGAGGAAATAATTTATAATGGCTTGCTGGTTAATCGTCATTGTGTTCCTGCTCTTTCATGCTGAGTTTCTTTGTGGCACGAAGGGTGGGCGATGTGGTTTGTTGCTTTTTTAAGGTTTTAGAACTAGATTCAATTGATGCAGAGGAAGCTTTTCTCTTTTTAGTATTTACTACAGTTTCTGAAGAATCTTCTTTTGCTTGTTGGAATAGTACGGCAGTTGGTGTTTCTGGGGAGAACCAAGAAGAGGGTGTAGTGGAACCTGCACTACTTTTATTATTCGTATCAATGAGTGAAGTGATGGTAGTAGCTGTGTAAGGTGATGATTTAATATAGAGCGATTTGTTATTATTGCTGGTGCTGTTATCTTGACTAAAGGATCTAGTGCCGTTGCTGTTGTTACCATAGTAAATAGATTGATCCATGTATGAAGTTGGGGTAGTTACTGAAGAAGTCTTGCTGGTGTCATCTTCATGTTGTTGGTGATGTTGTTGTTGTCCGTGCAAAGAAGAGTAAAGATTTGACTGGTGGCTTGAAACACTGCTAAAACTACCTCTATTATGGTTATAGTGAGGGCGACTACTACTGTTATAATAGTCAAATGAAGAAGAAGTGGTATTTGTGCTGTGATGATTGTTGATCATGTACAAATCATTTTCTTCACCAGAGTGGTGGTGATGATGATTATAGTTTACCAATCGAGGCACAGGACTACTACTGCCAACGTTGGTCAAATCAGGATTACTACTTCGGTGTAATACTAAGAAAAGGAAATTTTTAGTAAGGATAGTGAATTATTTTATTTTTGGGGGCTATTTTACCTTGAGGGGAATCATATTGATTGTTAGTGGTAGAATTTAATAGAGAGTAAGGTCTATTCGTATCCCAACTTGGAAGGGTTGTTGTTGTTGTTGTTGTTGTTGTTGAATTCGAAGGATAATCGTCGTTTGTGATACTTGAGCGATGGCTAAATGGAAGCGGAGATGGTATAATGTTACACTTGTTGTTTGTTGTAGGATGAGTGACAGCAGGAGCACCAGCAGAAGACACTTCATTATGTGCTGCACCAATAGAACTGCAAATGTAAATAGAGGGTTCATCTACAAACAAAGGATAGAGCAGGTCTAATATTTTGAATTTTTTCAGCCAATTCTGTTGCTCTACTAAATGGAATCCTATTATATAAGTTAAGTTTAGTATCACCGTGGACATTTTAATATTAAAAATTACTACTTTACCAAACACAATTATTTTATTTTTGGGGGCTATTTTACCTTGAGGGGAATCATATTGATTGTTAGTGGTAGAATTTAATAGAGAGTAAGGTCTATTCGTATCCCAACTTGGAAGGGTTGTTGTTGTTGTTGTTGTTGTTGTTGAATTCGAAGGATAATCGTCGTTTGTGATACTTGAGCGATGGCTAAATGGAAGCGGAGATGGTATAATGTTACACTTGTTGTTTGTTGTAGGATGAGTGACAGCAGGAGCACCAGCAGAAGACACTTCATTATGTGCTGCACCAATAGAACTGCAAATGTAAATAGAGGGTTCATCTACAAACAAAGGATAGAGCAGGTCTAATATTTTGAATTTTTCAGCCAATTCTGTTGCTCTACTAAATGGAATCCTATTATATAAGTTAAGTTTAGTATCACCGTGGACATTTTAATATTAAAAATTACTACTTTACCAAACACCTTTCAGATGCATTGCGCCTACTTTGACAACGACGCGACCTTTTTCATTTTTCAAAATACCGTCTCGTTTGCCTCTTGACATACCAACAACATTCAGCAATTTTGTACCATTTACCATATCGTTGTCTATGTTGTATAACGTAATGTAAATATTTATGTGTTATTAAATAATACAGATTAAAATTACATAATAACATAAAGTAAACATACCTTGTCTGCGTGCAACACAAATACCCTTTGCATCTACTTGATAACAAAGAGTTCCTTCATCTTCCCAGAGATTTGTAGTGATTTTAGGGCGTGGTGAATTCATGTTGTTGTTATGGGATCCGTAATAATTTCCATAGTGAGGCGAAGTGGCAGAAGACCAACCTTGTGGTTGCTGATGATGATGGTATGGTTCCAAATCATGATGATGAGAGTGAGAGTGAGAATGGTGAGGGTGAGGAAGGTGATGATGCTGGTGGTGATCTTCCATTTGAAATCCATTATTTGTATGCGTACTGGCAGCAGTGGGTCGGTATAAACTACTAGGGTAGCTATCTAAAGTTTGCTGTGGTAAATAAGCATAAGGTGGGCTTGAATATAAACTGTCCATGACTTGAAAAAGAAGAGGTAAAAGGTAAAGAAACAAGTAAAAAAAAAGGAAATTCAAGTCAACTTTTTGTAGTTTTATTTATTTATTTATTTATGTACGGTTTCGAAGCAACTGGTAAAAGTTTAAAAAAAAGTGATTTGTGTACGTTTGTGTGGCGGTCATGCTGATTGGTTTAAAATAAAGGGGGATATAGAGAGCGCAAAAAAAAAAAAACGAATAGACAGAAAAAAAGAGAAACACACAGAGAGAGAGAGAAAGAGATAGAGTGCGAGAGATACTAACCTGCGGCTTTCCTTTTATTGTTTGTATAGAAACCTGCATTAGTTGGGGTGAAAACAGATGTACTTTTTATTTATTCATTATACATGCTTCCTTGTATATAATGTGTGCATTGTCGCTCTCTTCTATATGAAAAGCAATGTCTCCAATTGGACGTCACTTTGTCACTCACTCTCTCTAACTCTTTCTTTCCTTTCTTCTTCTGATTTATATAAAGTCACGAGTTGTGATTTTAAAGGAGGAAAGGGGTTTTGTTGTTGTTGTTGTGGTTGTGGATGAGCGTGTGTGTGTGTGTGTGTGTGTGTGTGGTGGTGGTGATAATGGAGAAGATCAAAATCCCTTTTGGCGCTCAAATTTTATTTTTAATCGCACCTTTCAACCTCCTTTAAGAAGAGTACGTAAGAGGTGTGTGTATACGTAAATAAACGTGTACATAAATAGTAGGTAAGAATAGTAGTAGTTGCTTTAAATATATTAACCGTCTTGAGCATGACCTTTTCTCTCTTTTTCTCTTTCTCATTTGAACAAGCATAGCTACCATGTAAATTAATGTATACGTAAAGGAATACCGAGAAGAGGCAAGGGTGAAAAAGTAATTAAACGACTCTCATAGTTTATTATTGTCGTTTGTTGTTGTTGTTCTTGTTGTTGTTGTTGTACATCCCCTGTAAAAAAATAAATATAACTCTTTTTGTTATGCTACGGAAATAAAAACAAATAAACATCATTAGAGTCATAATCTGCTTTGTTTCTTTTTTCCGGGTGAGTATAACTTTTTTATCCCCTTTAGTCTTTATTCAAATGTATGATAGAATGGAGAAAAGAAGTGAGAGAAGCACATACACACTCACGTACACAACCTGCAGATCATTTTTCTTTATCTTTCCAAGTGAGAAAGTATACCTACATGAACTAAGTATAGATCATCCATAGTTTTTACGATGTAAATAGAGATCTACCGTTTTACGTATGCTTTCGATAGTAAGTATCTATAGTAACTTGTCATAGCAAAGTATGTATGTACTTTGGCCCCTAACTATATAACATCCGTTACTATGTCTAAGTATATACATGGGTGCTAATTAATAGATCTTATTCTACTACTGACACAAATGAATAAGAACTTTTTGGCGTCTGGTTGTAACTACAATTCATGGAAGACGAATAAAGAAGTCATCTGTCTACATCATCATACCAAGTGTAAAAAAAGTACATGTGTTTAGATATAGTCATTCACTTTTAATTTGCGATTACATGTAATTTAATCATACTTGCATTCAAGAAGAAAGAAGGGTGATTGTATCCGTATACGAAATGTTATACTCACATCATATCCCAGTATGCAAAGGTTATCAAACATTTGTAATACAGACTTATGTACATCATGTAGGGCCGACTGTCTGGGCACCGTGCAAAGTGTGATACACACTTTTTTTTACCGTCTTGGAGAATCACCATTAGTTTAAAAGTGCCACATGACATGCATTACGGAAGTTGAATTTGTGCTTCAAACACAAGCATTGATGTCGTGTTCCATAACAGTTACTTTTTACGATAAACAGTGCCAGTTCATGAAATTAAAAAGTCCCTTCCCCCACAAGTCCATGTGCATGGATAAGATGTACGTATGACTTTAGAATTTTTGAGTCATGGTACTTTTCTGTTATGTATGTAAAATAGACCATTGTATGACTCATTTGATGAATTAAAGTTTGCTTGCGTATAATACAAGATGATGGTATTTCAGTGAAAGCACTTGGCAGTATGTATATACATAGTATCTTTTACCAAAGACTATGACGTGAGGATTTGCGTAGAATCATTGGTAGTAGGAGGTGGAGTAGCTATAGAGCGTAGTATGATAATCGGAACCGTGAACGCATACATACTTCTTTTTGATTCTGCAATTATGTATGTCTGTAGCTAATAAGAGTTTGGAATGCAAAATTCAAGTTATATACATATGTATGACTATTGTTGTCTTTTTCTAGGCTGGATTGCTTCGAGCGATACGTACATAGCAGCCACTTGATCGGTACGAACGGCAATTACGTCCACGTATGTAGGTGGATTCTGTTTTGCTTTTTTAAAAATTAAATCAAGGTTTATTGTACTTATTATTACCTGAAATATATACACAAGATTTGCAATGAATTCGAAATATACTACGCTATTCTCTTTGAAATTTTGGAGGGAAAAGAGGGTGTTGCGAGTTTAGCCTACTAATTGCAAAAAGGATCTCTTATTGGATAAAAGTTATAAGCATATTGTCGCGCCCTGAGCTTTCCTTCGTTCCACCCAATCAAAACTCGCGTTCCTTCTAGTGACAATTTAATAATTCATTAAGTTGAACTTCCCTTTTCTGCTACCCCTTATTAACGTAAAGATTAAAAAATGACAATCAGCTCACCACCTTCGCAACAACAGGGAACACAAACTGTAGAAAAAGAGGAGATTTGGTCTACCATCTTGACAGGTGTTGCCTCCTCTAAAATGGTCCCCACTAAGAAACTACTCGTTTTAGGTAAGTAGTAGTAATTAAAGATGCTTGAACTTCATCTCTCTGTTGAATAATAGTAACTTTTTGAAATTATTTACTAAAAGGCGATCCTGAAAGTGGAAAGTCAACCTTGATTCATTATTTGAAAAACGACCCTGGACCACAAATTATTCAAAATGAGAATGATGAAGCCTCCAACACTGCCAACAATAGCAACTTTGGTGTTAATAACAGTTACAGCACAAACCATGTACCTGTAGATAATCTCGATAAAAGTGCAACAAATACGTTAGCTCTAGGTTATAGTTTTATTGATGTCCAAGATGAGGAAAACGAGGGTAAGTTATTTTGCTTAAATTTGATATGGTGTACTTGTTAAAAACACGGTTTTTATTTTTAGCTGTTGCAAGGCTGGGTGTTTATCAATTAGGGTTATCTTCTGTGGAATATATGCCTTTGCTCAAATTCGCACTTGGTACGGACTCATTGGCTGATTCAGCTGTCATTATCGTGTTAGATTGGACGCGTCCTTGGGAGTTTTTAGAGACTTTGCAGAGATGGATCGATGTTTTACAACACCGCATAGATGAAATTTGTAAAGAAGGCAGTGCAGGCGAATCTTGGAGTAGAGGAAAAGCTGTAGTAGACGAATTGAGGGAAAAAGGTAACAAAAGATTGAGTTATTTTGTTGCTTAGCATTACAAAACTGATATTATTTATCTTTAGTTGAGCATTATCTTCAAACTTATACTGAGCCTGTGCCTGCTAACACATTTAATATGACGGCGTCTACTTCTACAAGTAGTGTTCAACCACCCACTCCAACCACTTCATTTCCAGTCGCACCTTTAGTCACTACAACCACTGCCGCTGATCAAGTCACTCTACCTCTTACTCAAGGTACATTGACCAATAATCTAGGTATCCCCATCACTATTGTCTGTTGCAAGGTAATTATTCTCTTTTTGGGTTATGTGATACAAAACTAATGATTGCTACTACCACCACCATTTAGAGTGATGCTCAAAATACGCTTGAACAAACATTGGATTATAAAGACGAACAATTTGACTTTATTCAACAAACATTGCGTTGTATTTGTATGAAATGTAAGTTCTTTTCAAAGTAAAATTGGCTAGAGGATATAAAATCCCTAACCCTTCAATTACTTACTGATTAGTTGGTGCTGCCTTGTTTTATACTTCGACACTTCAACCTTATACTTTTCACAATTTACGTCAGTATATTCTCCATCGATTATTAACTACTTCAACAAAATCATATCCATTCAATTTGAAAGCACAAGTTGTGGAACGCGATGCAGTATTAGTTCCTTCAGGTTGGGATTCATGGGGTAAATTACGTGTGTTACGAGAAGGCTTTGATTGCGAGGCAGTGCATCAAGGATGGGATTCAGATATGGATGCTGTTACAGATAGACAACAGCCTGGTGCACATGGTGCAAGAGGAAATTACGAAGAAATTATATCTAACCCTAGCTCAGACGATCAAGTAAGTGAAATGGCTTGACTTGCAGCTTAGAACATTGGTTTGACTAACTCATTTTTTTTTTATGTATAATAAGCCCTTAAACAATATTCCTCCACCTGTGACATGCGAGGACGAACAAGCGTTCTTGGATAGACATTTCGAAACTTTACAACATGTATCTGAAATGCCAAATAGAAAGGGCACAGGTGGCCAATCATTAACTCGACCCAGTGTGGTTGGTCCATTAGGTGTAGCTTCTTCTGCTATCGATCTGGTATTAATCTATCATATATATACTATATTGACAAAACGATACACTATATTAACTACCTTGATTTACATAGGATGGTTCAAGTGATGGACTGACAAAGATAACGACAAGCTCAAGTTTGACTACAAGTAGTTCGCTTGGTACTTCAAATACTTCCTCTTCTACAGCCACAGCAGCAGCAGCAGCAGCAGCAGCGGCAGCAGCAGCAACATCCTCAACAACAATACCACCTATTGATACCAGCTTGAATAACCCTACAAGTCCTACTCAACCCGGTGGACCTTCTCACGAAGTATTAGCCAATTTCTTCCAATCTTTATTATCTAAAAGGCTTCTTCAGGTGGTTCTTCTCCTACGGCTGCTTCTTTACTAAGCGGTGCTAGAGGAGGAGAGGAGGAGGAGAGGATAGTAGTAACACCACTCTTCATAATTCAAACTCATCCACCACTTCTTCAGCTACATCGTCTGGTACGACAAGAAGACCAACTATTAGTAGAAAAGACGTTCACAAAGAATTAGATCGCAAGTGTGTACGTGTGAACAAGCAATAATTTAACCTCACAGCAGCAGCAGCAGCAGCAGCAGCGGCAGCAGCAGCAACATCCTCAACAACAATACCACCTATTGATACCAGCTTGAATAACCCTACAAGTCCTACTCAACCCGGTGGACCTTCTCACGAAGTATTAGCCAATTTCTTCCAATCTTTATTATCTAAAAAGGCTTCTTCAGGTGGTTCTTCTCCTACGGCTGCTTCTTTACTAAGCGGTGCTAGAGGAGGAGGAGGAGGAGGAGAGGATAGTAGTAACACCACTCTTCATAATTCAAACTCATCCACCACTTCTTCAGCTACATCGTCTGGTACGACAAGAAGACCAACTATTAGTAGAAAAGACGTTCACAAAGAATTAGATCGCATGAGGCAATATGTGAACAAGCAATAATTTAACCTCTTATATCTTTCGCCTTAAATACATACCTCCTCTTCGTATACTTTTCTGAAATAATAAAGAAATCAAATGGATAATAATACAAAGTGTATGTGTGTGTGAGGGCTTATCTAGCTCTGCTCTTTAGTTGTAGCATCATCGTGTTGTTCTTATTCACTATGGGATATTATCAAGGTACAGCAGAATCAAAAGTGATGATGTCACACTTTTTTCAGTGAGACAAAATCCCCGGCGAGTTGCGGGGTCAAGAGTTTTTTTTTTGAGAGAAAAGAGAAAAAATGATTGGAAATAATATGAGCACAGGAAAAAAAAAAGGCTATGGGGGGTGTCAGTGTTTGGAAGAATCATTATTTCTTTCACTTTCTCCCCACTCTCTTATTTTCTTTTTCATTTTGAAAAGTAATATAATCCCTTAGAAAATATGTCTTTGTCACTCAAGTCCTTAGTTCAAAGCTCTAAGCTTCTTTCAAGCTTCTTGAAGCCTGTTTCCAAGGCATATGCTGGTGCTGCCGGTTATAGACAAATTGGTATAATGAGACACACTTTCGTTTTTTTTTAAACAGTTTAAACTAATTGGAATGAATAGGTCTCCGTTATGATGATTTGCTTGCTGAGGAATCCGAAGTTGTTCAAGAAGCTCTTCGTCGTCTTGAAATTGCTGATCCCCGTGCTGCCTATGATCGTGCTTACCGTATTCGTGTCGCTCAACAATGTTCTTTGAGCCACGAACTCTTACCTAAGAACAAGTGGGTCACCCCTTCTGAGGTAAAATAACAATTTGACAACATTTGATTTTTGCTTTATATTATTATAGGATTCAGTTTGTGAATAATTGGATTCTATACAACATGTGTTGGAGAATGGTTGTCATTAACTCTTAGTTTTTTTTTATTGTGAATAGGATATCAGATATCTTCAACCTTATATTGATGAAGTTACTGCTGAAGTTGCTGAACGTGATGCTTTCGACAACATCAAGGTTGCTGCTCGCCATTAGATTTATACGTTTTTTGTGAAATAAAAAAAAAAATAACCACACACCACGAAATTCATCTCATTTTTGCAACCTTATTTAAAAATATCACTCTCACACACACTCTCTCTCTTTATTTAATATCAAAAAAATAAAACTCGGAAACTCCCAGTATAAAAATATGATTTCTGTATAGGGCAACTTATAAGAGATGTATGCATTGTATCCAATCAAGAAAGGAGGGAAGCGTTTACAGCATTAAACTGCATGGTTACTTTTGTATGACGACAGGGATACGATAAATATTACATAATAATTTCTTATTTATTATAAGAACCAAAATTTACCCTCTGATGAAAATACCCTTTTCAAAGACACTGCTAAAGCGACTCTTTGAAGATTTATCTATATGATCTAAACCAAGTGCATCCTCTTCTTGCAAACGTGCCTTTCGAAGTTCAAAATTGGGATCATCAATCACTGTCACTTGAGGCTCGGGTGCATTCAAGTTTCTTAATACAGTGAATTTAACCTTCTTCCAGTCCATATCGCCCAATCCTGTCCTCTTTTGTAATCTCTTTTTAGTTTCTTCAAATGGTTCACCCTAGTATTCGAGCAAATGATTAGAGCATGAGCAGTCTTTATTCTACTTTGCAAACTTACCTTGATAGCAACAAATCGGAAAGGTATACCATGGAAATCATTAGGAGTATTATAATAATGAACGACTTGGATCAATCGATCAGTATCTTGGTTCATTTCTAATTCATCCTTAGGAAGAGGCTTCATAGAATTACAACATATTAGTCTTATCACTCTATTCATTTTCATATAAAAGTGCTACCTCAGCATAAACTACTGCGCTCTTCTCGCAGGCCACATTATCCACGGTTTGATCGGGGGAAAACTCTTTGGTCACTTTACCATCCATAGCCTCGTATAATCTGATTTTGTTGGGGTCTTTGATATCCATCTTGCCTTTGACAATGATTTGATCCAAGAGTTGGCGAACAGAGCCTGCTCTAGAGACAAGCGCAGTAACCTTGGTTTCTTTACGTAATGTAGGACCAATGATATTCACCTCAATGGATCGCTTAGACTCCAAATCGGCAACATCCACATCCATCACTTCGTAATACATGACAGGCGTGCTCACATTATCGAAACTGACAAAATTGGCATATTCGCTAGGCTTAGGTATATTGGGAAGCATCTCTTCTAACTTTGTACCGGGCTTGTAAACAATGACATCGCGGGGCTGGTTGGTAATAGGGTGAGAAGAAGTGAATTGAATTTTACTGGCTTCCACCTTGAGGTGGCTGGCCAAGGTTTTTGCAATGATGGGGTAGCTAGCTGTTCTATCGAGGATAATCTTGACTTCAGGTCTGCTGCCATCCTTCACTTTACTGTTAGGAGTAGGTTGGAACAAAATACAGGTTTGGTTGTACAATGAGTTGTAATAGTCGGGTACTGTCGCGATAAGTCCCTTCTTTGTGATTTCCTCAGTTCTATAGCACACATTTAAGTATAGGTAAATCGCAGCATGATGAATTCATACTTACTCTTTGGTTGAAAGTGTTTGTTGGAAACACACAATATCACCATGTTGAATCTCGGCTCTACGGAAGGTTTGATCGCCCTTGAGAAGATCGATTGAAGCAGGTCTAACTTCCTCATACAGTTGAATAGATGTGCTCTTTGGAAGACCTGCCTTTTCAACCAAAGTGGAGAGAATACTATTGACCTTGTCATTAAGAGAAACAAAGATATGACCAAGACCTCTGTATTCATGGAAATATAGTCAGTAAATCGCATCCAAGGTAATGTATCAAATCAAATGTACCTTAATTTTTGTTGCTTGACATCAAAGTATTTCACAAATACCAGCATTTGATCGTTCTTTAATACAGGTAATGGCTTGTCTTTCTCGGCAATCTCCAAATATAACTTTGTGAATCCATTGCTCAAAGTACTGACACAAGTTGTTTCTCTCATCTTTTCAACAGCTATTGTTGATTATAAAATGTGTTAGAAAAATAAACTTTGGTAGTAATTAGTAGTATAGCTTACATAATCTCTCGTCTGCTGCTTCCAAGGGTTGATCGACACGAACAGTCTTGTTTTTACGATAAAGAATGCTCCACAATCTGAATCTGTCGGGGCTCAACTTGTAATGATCAATAAGTTGTTGTTTGAACGCACTGATCTTTTCCGTTTTAGGAGCTTTGAAAACTTGAACGTGAGGTGAGACTTCCAAAAAGCGATCGTCAAACACGGCCAAGTTGAAGCCTTGATAGTCTTCGAAGGATTGATCTGTCACCACCTGTAAAAGCCATGATGTCAGCGCTGAAAGTTCACTCATAGTCTCTGTATACACTTACCGCTACTTTCACGTTGAGTTGCATATCCAATCTATCCTTCTTGCGCTTTTCGATAGTTGCTTTTTCGTCATCAAGTCTACGCTCTACCAAAAAATCAACTTAGTCAATTGTAGCCAACTTCGAGTCCAAGTAATAATCTTACTTAAATGAACGGGAATATCACTTTCTAATACAGGTGCAAGGATCTCATTTAATTTACTCTTTCTGATATAAACCAACATGTAAGCATTGGTGAATCGTTTCATCATGCGAACAGTGTTAACTCTTGTGGTGCCATTCAAGAAAGGAGGACTTGTCAAGCCATTGTTATCACGATGAGGTTCATCACCGTAATTTTCCTCAAATACCTCCTTTTTAGAAACTGGTGTAACACGATCATCATCAAATCGATACCTACGCATGAAAAGTGAAAAAAAAAAGTTAGCGCAAGCTTACAGAGAGAGAAACAATAGATATCTACCATTTATCGTTTGCCTCAGGTCTAATGAGTGCAAAATAGTGACCACCAGAAATATCTCCACTGTGAACTAATACACTACAAACAATAGAGAAAATGTTCATTATGTTTCCTTTCAACCAAAATGTGAAAATACAAAATTTATACCCATGAAGTTCATAGTCATAAGGACCATCCTGATCAGCAGTTGAGCAATACTTGTCTAAATTAATTTCAGCGGGAAATTCATGTCTGTCGTTGATCTACAGCACAGTGTTGATCAGCACATAGTGTATTACCCCCTTCCTTTTACAAAATACGTTACCTTGACCATGGTGTCTCGCATAAAATCATACTCGAAACGTTTCAATTGTAAATGTAAAACAGGAGGAAAGCTTTCAAAGATGACACCTTTATTTGCATCTTGAAGACCATGTCCTTCTGCCATATACTTGTTGTCACCCTCCAAGGTTTCCACGGTAATATAATCCTCAAATGAGTCGACCAAATTCTTACAACCTTTGACATTGAGTTGGATATCGTAATAATCTTCCACTCGAGAAGACTCGAAATCGACATTAATACACTTGATAAAACTCTTCATTTTTCCTTCAAAGAGCTTAGAGATAGCACCATCTGCAGGTGTTCCCTTCATTTTCTCTTCGAGATTATCTTGTAATACACGGTTAAACTCTTGCACATCATGCTGCATAAAGGCGTCTAATGAGTCCCAGCCAAATGATTTCGTGAGTTCGGTGGTGCCGATAGGGGCAGACGAGTACTGAAGGTTGTAAAAGCAGCGTTGAAGTGCCAAGGCAACGCTGTTGGTAGGTTCATCTGCTTCTGTAGGAATTTCATAAACTGCTTTTCGGAATTGATTAGTGCAATAAAGGGATTGTAAGAGTGAGTTCATATAACAAGTGGCGCCTTGATTTTTAATGCCAACATATCCAGTTTCTTTACGAGAATCATAATTTACGAAATTATGCCAAAGAACACCTGTTTCATCTTTGATGATACGGACAAATACGGAAATGACAATTTGATTGTCTACCAAAAATGGTCCTTTGCCTGCAGAAGACAATAAACCAAGATCTTCTCTGTCGTAAAAACGCGTGAAACCCCAATCCACTTCTTCAGATGAGAATCTGTGATTGGCACCTATGAAAGAAACTTTCTTAGTACTTGTTATTTTCGAGAATGAAGCGGGTCAAGTACTTTACTGTTGGAAAAGTACAAGGTGGGATCATTGGGATTGGAAATAGCAAGTGCGAATTGAGCACAGACATGCCAGCCGTCCTCAATACCACTATCTTTAGGATTAGCAATTTGAAGATAGACTGAAGTAGACTTCTTTTGGTTGTTTCCCTTGGGAAACAAAAGGATGCTCCTACAATATACTGTGAGTATGGGTATATGGAAGCGTCATGTAGTATAACTATTCGTTTTACCAGTCAAAAGGACAGCCTGGAATCTTGAATACAGGACTGAAGGTTTTGCTTTCAAGTTCGTTCCAGTTTTCAATGTGCCAATGGAAAGAACCCACTTGCTCTGTCTCCAATTCACTGTTTTCAGGTAAAATTGTCTTCAACATGGTAGCCTCTACAAAATATCAAAAGAAGCATATATGCGTAAGTTGGGAATAGTAGTGCTCAGCTATTTACTAAGTAGGTTACCGTCAGTAATCTTGGGTTTTTCAGGAATGACAAGAGCAGCTTGCTCGTCAGTAATTGCCTCGGGTAAAGTCTTTATGACATTATTGTTTAAGGCTGAATCTTCTTCAGCGTTTTTATTAACTGCCATTATGTGTACGTAGTATTGACAAGGAAACTATGTAGAAAGAAATATTTATAAATTTGGTGATTTTCTTTCACCTTCTCCAACAACTGAGAATGAAATGCACTGGCGGCAAACTGAGCGGGTTCCACAATTATGAATTGCTGGTAAGAATTGCATGATGACTTGCCAATGAGTTTATATGATGCATTATTTACGACATGGTATTTCTTGTAAATTATGGGATTTTTGAATAAAAAAAACTCAATCTTATTTTTAAAAGTATTTTGTTTATTATTAAGTTGTTGAGAGTGAGTGAGTGAGAGAGTGATATAAGAAAGAAGAAAGAAAAGGGGTTAAAAAAAAAGTAGCCTGGTTTTCTCTCTCGTTTTTTTTTTCCTTTAACCGAAAGCAGGTACAGATCTACAAGCAAAATGTGATTTAGTACGCTTCAAATGCAAACAAAAATACTATACGTAGACTTACTTTGTGGATTGTGCAGGACTGCCCATTGTGGAGCTAACTGCACCAGGACTGGTGAGTGCATTACTGGCTAAACTGTTGGGACTGGCCATGGTATTTGGGCTGTTGGGAAGAGTGGGGTTTTGGCTGGTAACAATAGATGCTTGACTGCTAGTGGGTTGAGTAGATTCCTTAATAGCCAACAATTGCTTTGCACGGAAGGCTTCATAGTGAATTTGAGCTGTTGTTTCAATCAAGTCTTGAAGGTGAGTACGAGTCAAGAAGTTACGGAGATAAATGAATTCACAATGTTCCTCATTTTCAACTAAAGTAGACTTCCATTGTAAGTACATGCTTGTATCACGATACATAACTCAAATATATACTCTACCATTGATGACACCATATCTGTTCTTTCTTCCTCTAACTGGCTTACCGTCAATAACGACATTGCGCTCAGAACCAACAATGGCGAAGGGGAGCAAGTCTCTGATAGTTTCGTTCAAGGCTCTCTCTTGATCGTCATCCTCATCGCTTTCATAAGGATATAATTTGATGTTGTGGAATACGAGTTCTGCTTTAATCTAATTATATATAAAATATTTAGGAGAATTATTCCTGCAACATATTTGGCATACATATTCTATACATACTCTTAATTTAAAGGCTTGACGTTCATCAATAGTCAATGAATCAGACTTGGCAATAACAGGTACAACATTGACAACTTCAGAAAGCTTCTTGAGTACAACAATATCAATAGGCTTTAAACTAAGAATATAAGTTAGCAGTTGCATTTGATAAAATATAATTCGCATTCATAACTTACGCATGGCCTGTAGGACTGATAAAGAACAAACAGCAGTGAACTCTGGTATCTTGAATGTAACGATCACGGGTAGCAGTTAATTCCTTACGTAAGTAAGCAGAATGTTGATCTTTGATGTATTTAATGATAGGTTCCCAACTAAAAATTGTAATTATACACACGTCAAATAGCTATTCACATATTTTGCAATAGATAATTATTATTACCAATTTTCGTTATTCACTTGATCTCCGTAACCAGGGGTATCAACAATATTGAGTCTAAGACGCACTCCGTTCTCCTCAATCACTGCATAATAAAAAAAAAATAGTAAATAAATAAATAAGGGCTATATCAAGATGCATCTTTCAAGAAAGACTTACAGTGAGATACAGTTTGGATTTCAGTAGTTTGTCTTGGTGGTTCATCAGCAGAAAGACGTGCCTTGCTTTCAATCAAGTGAGAGGCAAAGATGGTATTGACCAAAGTAGATTTACCCAAACCAGATTGACCTGTTGATATACACACACACACATGCACACAGTTTAGCTTTCAGCTCTCAAGTCTTATCAACTATATAACCTACCGACAACCATGACATTAAAATGGAATCCTCTCTTTAACAACTTCTTTTCAATTTGTTGTGTGATTGTATCAAAACCAACATATCCTTCCAATGCAGTTTGAAGTGAAGACTATAATTGATAAATTGTGATTAATTATGATACGCTTTTCATGTTATACAAGAATATGTAGTCTTACCGCAACTGGTTCTACAGTCAAAGAGGATGAAGACATTATATATAAAACCTTGTATAAAAAAGTATCAAAAAAGAAAAAGAGAAAGCAAGTCGGATTTTTTCAGACTTGGAATATATAAAAAGGAGAAAGAAATCAAGAAAAAAGGAGAGAATCAAAGGGGATAAAAAAGGAGAGAAACAACATAGGAATGTTCAAGCGTACTACGTACATACAAATTTGTTGTCAGTGAAGCATAAAACCCAGCACACAGCTAATTTTTTGTTGTCAAAGTCACACAGGCTTACAATTTACAATTCACCTTTTTCCCTGTCTTTCACTCACTCACACATGGTGGCAAAAACTGACAACATTAAACAACTCACTTCATACTTGAACTTCAAATCTCGTATAAAAATCACTGATGGAAGAATTTTCATCGGAACTTTTGTTTGCATAGACAAGGAAAAGAATATTATTCTAGTGCACACAGAAGAGTATCGTGGTGGTAAGAGTTTTATTGTTAATCAAATAGAGATACGCAAGGGGACTAACCAATGTATAAAATATAGCTGAAAAGAGACTCGTAGGTTTAGTCATGATTCCTGGAAAACATATAGTTAAAATTGAAACTGAAGATCTGGAGATTCCATCTTCCTCTTCCTTGTACACTTGATTGTAAACTTTTTATTTAAAATGATACCCGCTTAATTGTAGAATGATTAAAATATTTGTACATTATATTCAATGTTTTGTCTCTTGTTGTTGTGTCAAGTGCTGCCAGGGATCTTGTGTCATGGAGGGTAGGTAGAATGGTGCAAAGCGTTGTTCAATAGCTTCTGGAGAGTAATCGACGTCAATATTACGGTATGGGTTATAGTTGTTATGTGGTTGCTGTTGTTGGAATCCTCCTCTTCCTCTATTTCCTCCTCTACCGCCCCGATGTCCTCCTCCTCTGCCTCTAGCATTAAATCCACCTCTTCCGCGACCACCGCGTCCCCTTGGTGTGTACCCGCCGGCAGAAGTATTTCCGTATTCGGACATTATCGCGAGTTGTATAAGAGTGGAATAATAAGGCCGTGAGCTTCTCAAGTTGTTGTGCTCCTCAAAAACTTAAAATTGCATTAAAACACCGCAAGCAGAAATGATATACGCTTCAAGTTTATACTAGTATCAAGGCACTACAATCTTGTATCAAATATGTATCGTATAGCTATAAGCAAACGGATATATATGGAAAGATTGACACAAAAAAATGGTGCTTTGATTATACATGTATAAGCCCTGGCGTAATAGAATTGCTAAAAGTGTCATTCTATCATCACATAGCACTAATTTTGTTACGTAGGGTTGGAGTACAAACGCCCCAAATACAGTTACAAATGTTTAAACTATGTTTTTGACAAGGACGTTAAAGGTTATCCACTGTTGCAAAAAAGAAATGCAGGGTAATTCTTGAGCAACCATCGTCGTTGTTCTAATTTTAATGCCTCTTTTGGAAGTATGTTTTCGACCAACCAAGAAAAATAAAAAAGCTTAAATACATAAACTGTTGCTTCTTTTCACTCTTTTCTCTTCTTACATACATACGTCCGTATCATAATGCAATCGAGTATGATGGAGAAAGGTAAATTTATTGTATATTTGTAGTTTGCTGTATGACTTTTATTGAATTCTACTTTAATCAGATACCGTTCAAGATTTATATGACGAAATTGAACACTTGATTGATGTTCCTTTCGAAAAATTCTCTTCACCAAAAGAGCCAAAAGATTTCCACTATAAAGAATACCATCGCGAAGATGAGTACTACTTTGAATCCGAACAACAACAACGAGAAGAGGATATACCACAACAACATAATAGCAACGACAGCAATAATAACGATCAAATGGTTCCAAATTCTGCTAATAAAGATTACTCTTTTGAGAGACCTATTTTGATTGAAAGCGATAGTGACGATATCGAGGAAGAGTACGTACATGTGTTTATATATACTATAATGTTGTATTTATCAAAATTTCATTCTTGATAGATTAGCAATCACCCCGAATCAATATGCATTACCAGTATGCTTCAAGTGCGACAGACCCATTGCACATCAATCCACACTTAACGTCACTCAACCTAATAATATATGCGATGAATGCTCAAAGAAGAAAAGATCAAGATCAGGCTCCTTTACTTTCACCCAATTAGCTGATAAATTAAAGCAATCATTTGGTCATTCTTCATCCTCCGGAAGCAGTAGCCATCAGTTACTCTCTCCAGCAGGAGTGAAAAATGTCGATAGAAGAAAGAGTATGCCCTCAATGAACTCTGTGTTTGACCACGACCAACAACAAGCTTTATCACCGCCCAGTCCTGTGCCTTCAAGACCCAGCAGTAGAGCTTCCTCTTTCATTGAAGATGTAAAACAATTTCTCGCTCCTCTCTCTAGGAAATCCAGTAGAAACTCAATGCATCAAGAATATCAACGCTCTTTATCCCCCACTCCTCCAGAGGGTCCCAAAAGAAAAACCAGTCATAGCTCCTTACTCGATGTGATCAACATATGCAAGCCCTCAAAACCAAAGCAGACCCCGTCATATGAAAGAAGACTCATTTATCAACCTACTGAGGAATCGAATATTAGCAATAACAACGTATGGACACAAGAGGATGAAGAAGTGATGGGAATACATGAACAAAGCGGCTATCTGAATCAACAACAAAGTGGAGATACAGGCTACGAGAGCAACGTACATATACCTCTGCGAAGAAAACAAATCAAAACGATTGAATCTCGCCAAGATAGAATAAATCTTTATAGTGAGTTGAAATAGAAATCAGTGGATCGACACGGTACTCATGAAAACTATATATAGATAACGCATTTTTTGATTGTATGCAAATGCAAACGGACTTGGTTCCTTGGATCATCAAACAGACGCAAAAGGGCCCACCAGATGCGTGGTTTGGTAAGCCACAGGAATTGTAACATGTGAAAGAAAAAAAGACTGTGATAATGACAATTGGAATATTTAGGTTACACACCTCCGGAGCGAGAACCAAAGAAAATTATGGGTATCTTCAAACGAAAGCCCAAAGCGGGTGATAGTAGAACAAGCTTAAGGGCTCAGCAACAGCAATTAGGTGACGAACTATTGAATAGATCAACGCCTTTATTACAACATCGTTACAGTAACAGCAATATATCCACATCACCCAGCAACTATACACCTGAAAGTCAACGAGAATTCAGTAGTTCTCCAGGACCAATAGGATACGATGATGATGAGGAGGAGGTAGAGCAAGAGGAGGACGGAGAAGAGTACTATGATGAAAGGTACATGTCTCCCTCTCAGTACGAATTGTCTTTACATAATCAGCAGCAACGCCGATCCACAGCGTCTTCCTCTTTATCTCCACCCACCCATGGTAATGCAATTGACAGCTATGATGAGTCTTCCAGAACAAAATCTCCCTCTGGAAAGCCAGTCTCTATCTTGAAAAAGTCCAACTCCAATGTCAGCATGCAAAGAGAATATCAACAGTATTATGACAACAACGATGACGAAGTGTTGAATTACGATGACTATGACGATGAAGAAGAAGAATATTACCGCTATGAGACTGAAAGGTATCAGAATCTGCCACCACCTGTCCCACAACACAGAAGAAGATCTTCTAACGCTGGCGAGTACTATCAGCAAGGCGTGCCAATGATGCATAGGGAGAGAAGATATCCTACGTCACCTCAAGGAAGTGGTCATCCTCGCATGTACGACAATGATATGATGGGCACACCGCAACCAATGATATCTCACAGAAGAGGAAGAAGTAACAGCAGTATGGGAAATAGCTACTATCGCTCAGAGTACGGAAACAGAGATGAGGAAGATGATTACTACGAGGACTACCCGCAGCATCATCAAAGCCGTCGCTCATCCATCGGAAAGCCTCCACGTCACCGACAACAACAACTTTATGAAGAGCCACTTCATAATGACAAACCCTATTACAATGATTCCATCGTCATGAGCAAGAAAAAAACCAGAAGAAATAGCCGCCAGTCTCATTATTACGATGAAGAGCCACTACATCATGACCAAGCATATGATAATCGTTATCACCCAGAAGACGTTGACGATGGCTATTACCAATCTGCTCCTCCTCCTCCTCAAGCAAGCTCCTCAGCAACAAGAAGAAGATCGAGACCTACCACCCCAAATACCTCCTCCAAGACAAATCATTCACAAGATTACTACGGTATGTCTGTAAAGATGACACCTTTCATGATGGAAGAGTGGGAAATTGCGCTGGATGACTTGTGTGAATTATATCCCAGACTTGATCGTCATTACATCAATGATTTCCTGAGATCTGCTCAGGGCGATTTTGTCGCTGCCAAAGACATGATTATGCAGATGATCATGGAAATAAGATGATAGCAGCAGCAATAGATTTGCTGTTCTTATATATATATTATACCCTCTATTCTTACATACAACAACATTGGTATCGATTACAGATTTGAAGTCGGTACGTATGTGGTGTCCTGTATCACACTTTTTATATTTGTACAATACAGTCTATAAATTAATAAAGCGTTTGTTTCGTTTACAAATGTATATGTATGAGACGTGAATATATGGAAGAATTGATATTTATTATTATATACATATTATAATTTATAGGTAGTAATTAAGGTATATAAGCTATGTAGTGAGAATGATAAAGTAACCAGTAGCAAGTCTATGAGGTCAAATGGCAAGTAAATGAGGGCAGATCTAGAAGAACATGAAAAGGCTTAAAGCGTAGCCAGGACAGAAATGATAGTAATTGCCATAGCTGCAACGGAAGGACTTTTGAGCATGCTTTCAGATCCGCTTATGCTTTGAGAGGAAGCTTCATGTCCTTTTATAGTAATGCTGGCGATAGCAGTTGAACCAGACATGGTGTCAGCAATAGTTGCGGAGGCTGGGGGGCTCACTGATGGGTTGCTAATCGTAATGCTTGGAGAGTTATCAGTGGAGTTGAGAGAGACAGCATCCTGAGAAAGAGGCATAGCCAGTACAGAGGAAACAAGCATGACATTGGTTATAATAGCAGCGATGGAGAACTTCATGGTATTTTAGTTTTGTTGAGTGGATGTTTTGTTGATGGAGATAAGAAAAAAGACAAGGTAATCGTCTGCTCTTTATATAATTCATAACAACTGAACATCACGTAAGATATGCTTTCCGCATTTGTGTCTATCAAATTTCATCCGAAGAAAAGAAGGATCTGGATCGACACATTACGTACACCTGAAATTATATTCCAATTGGTATGTATTATGTAAATTAAAGGACAACATGGTAACTTTTGTGTTACCCGGGCCAAAGTTTTATTTTTAATATCTTCCATAATTTTCATATGCTTCCGAGTTGCCACGTTTATGCCTCTTTTACGTGTCAATAGTCGTCTTATGCTTATTGTCACCGGAGTGGCAATATCGTCATTACTGCCAAGTTATCCTAAAGCAGTTAATGTTCCAGGTCTTCACAGATAATTTTAGGTCACTTCATTTTCTCTTTAATAAACAACTTGCCTTACTTTAGTGCAATTAGATTTTTTACCAAATGATACTGGAAATCCCAAGGATACCGTAGCGCAGTTACATATGAGCAAAGTGCATACACATTTCAAGTACTCTAGTATATGTATTGTGCTGTTAAAACAGTAATTGTGAACAGCACTTTATCTACTGAGCTGCTTTAAAGTGATAGGGCTAATTTTTATACTTTTTTAGGTAAAAATTGTCTAAATAGTGACACAGACGAATATAGTATAATAGGGATTATCATCAGCATTGGACTTTACGTACCTAATGATGCTATTATATATTTATGCTGTAACCAGCCTTGAACCCGTTGCATATAGATTCGTAGTGAACCTGAGCTCTTTAATGCATATACATCTTTCGGTTCACATATGTGGACAGGCAGACCTCAAATATCTTGATCAGTGCGGTTTTCTGATACCTCGTCGTTACTATTACTCATGATCAGCACTTCAAATAATGTCAGATAATATCTACTTTAACTTTTTTCAAACTTTCAAGGTATGAGTACTTGAAACATATGTACTTTCACTTATATTACAGAAAAGAACAATAAGAATCGTATATACATGGTACTGATCGAAAAGTAATGATCAAGATATGCACATGTACTTATGAGAACTTAGTAGCATTATATCTGTAAGCTGTGAGAAGAATTATATATAATTTTATTACTGGTAAATCCGACAAAGACAATAATCTTGAAAAGTGTAATGGCATGATTGTGTATTCTGCCTCTTCTGTCGACATCACGTCCACGGTCGGTCTCAAGAAAGAAGAATGTTGAAACAATTTCACTAATGTTTCCTCCATGAAAGCATAGGTTTCTCTAGTCGTAGGCAGGATACTATCGTAAATACATAATAAAATAATTATGCTCGTCAGTTTCTGAAAGTTGAAGAGTTGATAATTGTACCTGCGTTCCATTTATCATGATGCCGTACGTTTGCAGTTCCTTCTTAGATCTTGCGACCGATAGTCTTTGATGCAGTTGCTTCTTACAGACTCTGCAATGCGGCATCTATCTTCTTCGACAAGCGCATCTGTTGCTTGGTATGGCTTGATTTCACCAGTGCCTACCTCCATTCCATCTGCGGTGTACAAAATGAAATCGTGTCGGTTAAAGTGGACATCAAGCTCAAAGTTGGTGTAGGAGTTTGGTGTGACATCCCAATTCAAGTGAAGCATAGAATAAAGGAGCAAACTCTCGAATAGCAGAGCAACGTATTGTAACAGAGAGTTCATTTTATTGTTTTTTTCCGCACTGTACTTTTTTGATATAGCACAGGGCAAGATTTGTGCTTGCTTTTTGAGTCTGTATGAATTTGGGAGCGTTGTAAGTTCCATACCTTTGTCAATGCGATTGACTAGTTACAATTGTTTCAAAGCCTTGACTGAAATTAACCGATGGTGGCATACGTAACACTCTAAACTGGAACTCGGTGCTTGACGAATGAGAGCACATTCTGACCGGAGAGCAACATTACAAACGCATAGATCTACACAGCGACCCATGATTACCAATATATTATTGTCTGCGACTACACTTTCGGGAGTCTCTTGGCACATCTGCATCTTGTTGTTCGTGTTAAACATACCCCAGGAGGATCCCGAAACCTCTTCGTGGTCGCAACCCAGGTTTCGCACGATAAGATTAGACGCATTGCGGAGTGGGTGTCTCCTTATCCAGGCCAATCGCTATCCATTTCTACGATATTCGCCTACTTTCTTGCATTGATGAATAATACTTTTTTTTTTTACATTGGCCACAATTTATCAATTTTTTATTGTGGAATTCTCTCCAATCACGATACCGTAATTCGTGTATTGATTCAAAGCCGGTATCTCTTTTTCAGCGCTTACATTCTATACGTACGTGTATTGATGGACGCAATTGATTAATTCAAGTAAAAATAGCAGCATTAAATAACTTACTGGCGCCAATCTAAACAAAGCACTATCCATCCGTGAAAGTCTTGTCCAAATTCATCCAAGTGTGGCAATCATGATTCTTTCCCTGATTGTAGGACCACTGTCCGCCTCATATATTTACGGGATTCTAGGGAGTGCAATATTTTATCGACAACAGTTATTGCTTTCTGGTAACATTTTATTTGTTGCAGTTTGAGCTTTTTGCACATAGTACACATTCAATTTTACCTTGCGCGGTACTCCTCACCCGATTCCCACCATCATCCCTTCACAGGGAGAGATGTTCTGCCACGGATATGGGAGGAAAGGGGATCCACGCACCTATGTGCGAAAAATTTTAAAAAAATGAGGATGGTTTGCAAAGCGCATATTTACCTGGTGGGCCTGAAAGGCGCTCTTTGCAAGAAGCAAATATAGCAGAACACTTGTTTTAACTACGAATAGTTGGGCGTACACACTAAAGTCTTGTCCAAATTCATCCAAGTGTGGCAATCATGATTCTTTCCCTGATTGTAGGACCACTGTCCGCCTCATATATTTACGGGATTCTAGGGAGTGCAATATTTTATCGACAACAGTTATTGCTTTCTGGTAACATTTTATTTGTTGCAGTTTGAGCTTTTTGCACATAGTACACATTCAATTTTACCTTGCGCGGTACTCCTCACCCGATTCCCACCATCATCCCTTCACAGGGAGAGATGTTCTGCCACGGATATGGGAGGAAAGGGGATCCACGCACCTATGTGCGAAAAATTTTAAAAAAATGAGGATGGTTTGCAAAGCGCATATTTACCTGGTGGGCCTGAAAGGCGCTCTTTGCAAGAAGCAAATATAGCAGAACACTTGTTTTAACTACGAATAGTTGGAGATGCTCGAGGACAAAAGGCCCGCACAAGCCCTACTTTTCGTCAAAATTTATACGAAATATGAAAAAAACTAGTTTAAAAGTTGTTGATATATTATTCGATTGTATATCATTTGTAACTTGGATCAATCAAGTGTACATATGGATAATGTCTCGTACGAGATCCATTCACAAACAATGTTATACTAACTGCTACCGAGCGGAATAGTAGGTATGTAAGATGATGAAATTTAAGGGAAAAAGATAAACTCTTGAAGAGTACGACTAGCCTTTTCTGATTGACATCGGAAGCACTGTGTTGGTGAATACGTTTATTATTAAAAATTATCATCTGTGCACACTCTCGGAGTGGGACGGATATTTAGGTTGGCACATGAAAATTTAATCCAAAAACCCATTTTTTGTCAATGATTGTTACACCATTATATCATTATTCAACATCATATGTAATTGGATTATGTCAAAATCATAACCTCAAGAAGTTCTTGGGCTTATTGAAATCAAGATATAAATACTGCCACGTTGTGCCTTGACAGAATAAAATCATTCAACTGTAAATTTACACTAAACAATCTAATAATCGCATCCAAAAATGAAATTCTCCACTTACTCTCTTGTCGCTCTCATTGCTACTCTCTTAGTCCTTTCCTCTGTATTGGCTGCTCCTGTAACGGACGAATCTGCAACCAATGTTCCACTTCCCAGTGCTAGTATTTCCATTGCTAACTCTACGGCTTCTACTACTTCAAGTCCTGTCGCTGCTAAAACTTTAGCTGATGCTATGTCGGGCACCACTGCCACTGCTAGTATTTCCCTCACTGGTCAAAATGTTACAGCTCAAAATTCAGGTGCGAGCCACAATTATGCTGGCTTTGCTATCTTGCCTTTTGCTATAATTTCTGCGCTCTTCTTGATTTGAGCCATCAGAGGATTTTTCTTTCATGACATCTTTTATACAACCTTAGACAATATTGCATTCCCATTTTTACTTACCTAGTAAACCCTTACATATATAACCTATTATGTAATCATAAAAATAAACTATATTATTGATAAATAGTCCCTTATTCAAACTTGTTTGGTACCAAAAATTTATGCAAATTCCACTTTGAAAGATTTAACCAAGATTGGAAGGTTGGCCACAGCTTACGTTGCATTATGGATACATTTCGACCTTCATTCTTTGAAGCTGCTCACAAATCGTTCTATGTACAGCAAGCATCAAGTCAGATAGGAATTACTGGAGATGCTAAAAAGACTGATTGATCTTAATATATTAATGAAATAGTGAATACCTCAAAGATAGGTAATTTGACTTTATTCGCACTATTGTAAACACTGGAAATTTTTTTCTAAAGTTTATCAAAGATGAATATTACTCACTCAAGCGATGAACTGACGCTGACTATTATGTTTATTGCATTCGCCAGGGTGCACAAGTACACATAAGGAAGCATCATAGATGGATAGTGACTGTATGAAGACTTGTAGAAATCTGCAGAAGGAAAGCGTTTGCTTACAGTCTTGCAAGTGCGGTGAACCAAAAAAGCATAACGCAGACAGTTACTATTTACTTATTTCAAATTTGATAACACAAACTTTGCTATGCAAGAAAACACACCTGAAGTTTCTTATGCATAGGAACTCAAGAGAGCTTGAATTCTCAACTACTATATAACCAACTCCCCTTTCGTAGGACCGTACTCAACGCGGTGGACTGATTGTTATCATCACATTTCTCAATCAAAAAAAAAACTGTCCGTGCCGGACTTATTTTTTCAATTTTTTCAAAACCGCAATTCACAGATTAAAGTAAAGCTGGGATACACGCAGAGTGGAATTTCCTTCTTTACTTTCGACATAAGGTAAAATTGACATCAACGGCAACCACACACTGTGTATCAACCATCAGAGGATGGATTCGAGAGAAAAGAAATGAATTAAGATCGATTTATCTGAATGTTATTGAATGGATGGATGCATTATACTTCTACATGATGGATTGGATTTGGATTGGATTTGGATTGCATAGTCTGATGGAGGATTCGCAGTGTTTTGGATGTCGACAGCTCGATTTCGACTCGAATCTTTATTAATACGCTTCTCTTTCACAGCAAATAGATCGCAATGGCCAAGTCTAAGAACCATACCAACCACAACCAAAGTAAGCAGTTGGCTCGATCGAAATTATGGGTGGAATTTTAAACATTTCGATTTTTCTTTTTTTTTTAGTCAAGAAGGCTCACCGTAACGGTCTTAAGAAGCCCGTTGCTCACAAGTACGGTTCCCAAAAGGGTGTAAGTAGAGAAGAGTGATTGAACTTCATATGAATACGATGTTGATGGACATTTTCTTGATTTTATAGTTGGATGCCAAGTTCCTCCGTAACCAACGTTTCGCCAAGAAGGGTACCCAAAAGGCTCTTGCTGCTGCTGTCAAGAACTAAGCTCCTTTTCTTTTTATAAAAATGTATAGCATCTCTTTTTTCACTATAAAGAATTCCCTCTATTTCGCATTTTCTTTATGAAAAGAAAAATCAATCATCAAGTGTTGTTGTATTTGAATTGGAGATATCAGACTCATTATCAGACACTCTTTTTTCAACTTTTATTCATTATTAGGAGTGAGTGGTGTGTAAGATGGAACATTATTATTTTTTCCTGGAAGGATAGATGTCAAATGTGTATAAGTGGAACCTTTCACAGAAAGATTCAAAGGAGAAAGGAACTGCAATTTCATCATCAATATTCAATATTCTAAGTGGAATGCGTTAATTTTTCTGTTAATTACGTTCACATCTTATATCAACTTACATTTGCTTTACAGTGTTCTCGAATATTTTCAAATATTTTAAGCATTTTACGTCTTGCACCTAGAGCTGCTACGCCCTTTGCTTGAAGTGCCTCATCATCTAGTTTAATAATATCTTGCCAGCGCATAGGCTCAAAGATACTGTTGTATTTATGCAGTCGAAGACTTCTGAGCCATGCAGTAACATCTATATATAAAATTAAGCTTAATATGGTACTGTGTGGTCGAGTTGATGGTGAATGTTTCAATACCTTTCAACAATTCCATATCAATTACTTCTTCTCTGTTCTCGTTTCCTGATCCAGTTGATGGGTTGCTATTACCTACATGACTTGCTGTCTTTGCCATAGGATGGGTGTTCGTTGTTGTAGTTGCTCGGTACCGAGCATTAGCAGAAGCGTCGCTATGATCGCTTCCATATCCGTGTAAAGTATCGCTCAAGTCAGCAGAAGAAGATCGACTGACATTAAAGCTCTTTGGTGGTGATAAATATTGAGCGAATGGTGTTCCTGTGTTTGTGTTACTACTACTACTGCTACCAACACCGATTCTACCTCCATTATTGTAACCATTCGAGGTTGAGTGAGTTGAAATCGTTGAAGTTCTTCTACTATTACCACTATTTGGATCATCTAGTCCATCAGATATACCGTTATTATTAAATCTTCGTTGTTGCTGTTGCTGCTGCAAGGGCTCTTTCCAGTGTTGTTGGAAATCGATATCATGCTGAGAACCTAAAGGTTTCCAAGAAGGAGCTGCTGTATTTACAGTCGTGGGAAGTGCCCACGATGAAATGTCAGCAGATCTAGGTCTTTCGATGACATTGTCACTAAACAGTGTTGGTTGTCTTTGATTGAGCCAAGAGTTTGAAAAAGATTGGTCGAGGTTACCACCCAACTCCATCACTGACTTTGGACGTAAGTGACTCGATGCTCGATTGGAAATATTAACTCTAGGTTGGGGTTGTTGTGGTTGCTGCTGTTGTTGTTGCTGTTGTAGTGTGTGTTGTCTGGAATCGTCATTATTGTTGCTGTTGAGCCAGTCTGTTCCAAACATTCTACTCAGCTCCTCTGTATCACCTATAGCAAAAGAATGTCTGTTGTTCACATTTCGGTTTGGTTGAAGTGTCGAACCCGCTGTCGTAGGTGGAGGTTGTCTTCTATTCAAGTTGGCTAGAGTCGATGCTCGCTCGGAACCTTTTTTTTTTAAAGAGGCTGTTAAAAATCTCAAACCAAAGAAAGTAAACACAGATAACAAACCTCGGTTGATGGGATTGGGTTTGGGTTTTCTCATTTCTTGCAGTAAATGAATGAAAAATCGTATTTGCACCTGAGAAGAGTGCTGAAGTAAAGTATATAACGTTGCTGTTTTCTCTGGGTCACTGAGATAGCCAAACCACTGGTTTACGTGGGCCATTTCGTCTTGGAAAGTCTATCAAGTTCGATCATAAGTATCACTTTAGTTTCGGGACATTTTATCTTGCTTATTTAGGACGTTCGCAATAACACAAGAAAAACCTATTTTACCTGATCTAAATTAGCAGTTGCCATTTCTTCCAGATTACCTTCGTACTCTTCAAGGTCTTCGTACCAAGTGCTGAGTCTATTCACTGAATACATATGCATGACAATAGATAAGCAAAACTTGAAAATTTTCATACGCATAATTTTTTTCAACTTAGTACCATCTATACTGCTATTACGATCTATTGGTGGCACCCTTGCCCTATTGGAGCCAAAGTCTGAGGGATGCATATTTGCAATACTTTTTGAACTTTTCTCGAAAGAATGAAAAAGCGTATTTGCACTTCAAATTCGGACAAAATGATTTTTTTTCAGATGAATAAAAATTTCAAGTTCAGACGACATTAGGCGCCGTGGAAAAATCTGCTGGTAAAAGAGCAGTCATTCATGCAAACAAGACGATTACTATAAAGGATGGCAAGACGATATTGTGTTTTACTTTTTTTTTTTTTACTTACTAAACTATTGTATAGACTTTTTCGTATGAGAATAATTATACAGAGATTGTCATGTAAGATTCAACAAGTCTGTCCAAGAGACGAGTGGACTTTTGGGAGTTGGAAAATATACAAACGAGGAAAATGAGTGGAGCAAAAGAAGTGACAAAGAATGCATAGATTGGAAACGAAAACACGAAAAAAAGGACATCTTTATTTTCTAACCTCTCTAATAATCAGACTTCGGCACTATTGCTTGATAAATAATCTTGTATGACTCTTAACTATACTACACTTTACTTGTCGCTTGTATCATCACCACTCATAATAATATGCAGCTAGCTACCTTACTTACAAAAGAAATCTCGATTTATAAGGATTTGCCAGGTTTAAAGGGCTTTAAAGTTGACAATGAGCAGAGTTATAGGTTTTTTTTTTCCTGTTCGCGGAGAGATCCAATGTTCGTTACTGATTTGCTAAACCTGTAAAACAGCTACAACAATGCTATTGAGCTCTTTGCTATCTAGAAAGAGAAAAAGCTCATTAAGGGGATCCAAGCGGGTAATTTCTCAGCCATTTGTTTTTATGCAATCCATGATAGTTATGTAGACCAAAATTTATTCTGTAGAATATGAATTCAACAGTGATAAACAACTTTGATTATAATGAGTAATGGCTGTATAAATATGATAAATTAAAAATTTTCACTTTCTTTCTTCTTCTTTCATTATATTTTTTTGATTCTTCCGAAGATTGCTCTATTTCCTCTTCCAAGATAAATTGTATGACGAATAGTTAGTGTGTACGTGCGAGAAGGTGGATGATTTTCCTTGTGACGTACACACTGGAGAGATCCAATGTTCGTTACTGATTTGCTAAACCTGTAAAACAGCTACAACAATGCTATTGAGCTCTTTGCTATCTAGAAAGAGAAAAAGCTCATTAAGGGGATCCAAGCGGGTAATTTCTCAGCCATTTGTTTTTATGCAATCCATGATAGTTATGTAGACCAAAATTTATTCTGTAGAATATGAATTCAACAGTGATAAACAACTTTGATTATAATGAGTAATGGCTGTATAAATATGATAAATTAAAAATTTTCACTTTCTTTCTTCTTCTTTCATTATATTTTTTTGATTCTTCCGAAGATTGCTCTATTTCCTCTTCCAAGATAAATTGTATGACGAATAGTTGCACGATAGGTGCGAGAAGGTGGATGATTTTCCTTGTGTTTAAGAATCTATATTACATTAAGCAACATCCAGGCTTCACTCTTTTTGCTTTGGATTGATCCAACTATCGATGGCATCTCTTTTGAGTATGTGCTGATGGTGACTTCTATGGTTCTGTGTAGGTGGTGACTCTGTTGATTATATGTTGATGGTGGCTCCTACAAATCTGTATTTGGTTTTTTGTTCTGGGCTCTGTATTTGACAACTTTCCTCTGTATGAAAGTTACAACTCAAAACTTGCTTCTGTCTCTTCTTCGTTGCACATGCTCCTGCGTTCCTAGCGTCAAGAAGCACATGCTTGAGAAGGTTATCTTTTTCCTTTGCTGTAGACATGTTTTCCCCACTGGGCTTTTTCTCAAGCATCAAAGGTTTTTTAATGACGCCGACTTGACTTGTGCCGCTTAAGGTGTTGACAACATTAAGCAAGTAATACTCCCTCCTATTCAGGCTTCGGGATCTCAATTGTTTACAAGAGATACCAGCTCAAAAGCAAGTAGCAACTCTTCATTAAATTATCAAAGAGATTTGACAGTTGCAGACAAACCTCATAATGAGCTTGGCAGACCATTACCAAGTTCATTACATATGAGAATTGCTATCAAAGTTAGATAAAAAGGTAAGTCTCGCATATCGCTTATTTCATTTGATTTTGCTCTGAAATTAATTAAATTCTCTATACAGAATACATTTCGAAGCATCTACGACGAATTTGATGCTGTCAAAGCCAATCCAGTAAAACGAAGCATTTTGGATTATGCTTGTCTATTCATTGAAAACGAGGAAGCCCTGCCTCGCAAAACCGAGTAAGATTTATTGGAGGATGTTTACGGATTCATAAAGAAAAGCTATAGACGGGATAATAAAAAGTGATAAGACAGTTATGGAAATACTTTGAGACTATTTATACGATGTCCTTTATTAAGATATTACGGTGATGGGTACATATTTACACTAATAACTATCTGCTACGTGCATTGCGTGTTGACTTCTACTAGTATAGCTTCTATACTATATGCGGATATTCAAAATAGATTTTCAATCTAAATGTCAGCGCAGTAGTCTTATGTTACCCTAGTAAGCGCAAGTCATCAGCTTGCGTTGATTACGTCCCTGCCCTTTGTACACTTTAACACTAGGGTTTATTTACATCATATACAGGCAAAGAAGCTCTGTATAAATTCTTTTTATTATTCATATTGCAATTCAAAACAATTTCAAAGAAAAGTAATGAAGAAAAGCAATTAACTGATCTAAAGGTTTATGTTGCAGTGGCTCAAAAAGGCAGTACTAGTAATTGAACCTGAAAAACAGTGGTGGTCCCTTTTTTTTGTCAATTAGAAACATTGATGTCCCCAAATTACATAATATCGCATAATACACAGGCACTGTTCGACAGACTCATCATACATGACGGCCTGCATATAAGGTGGTGGTCCCTTTTATACAACTGGTGGTGGTCCCAATTGAACCCTTTTTTTTTCTTCCCATAAATTACTTCATTTTCCCCGGTAAGCTTTTTTAAAGTGATTCTCAAGTCATAGTGTAGCATTGACTTTTAACAAAAAGTGTGCGTCTCTTTTGAACACACTTTATGCGTAGCCTAGTTTACATATATCCATCAAAGAGTATGAGGTATTCATAAAGTACAGGCGTTTATTAAGGATGTAAAAATAATGTTTCCAAGTGAAGGTCTTTACTGCTTCTTTTTTTTTTACAATAACCAGCAGGATGAGTTTGAATCCACAATTATAGTTTTGCATTATCCTTTACAAATTCAGACCAGTCTGGCTTTTTCTTGGTGACAAAGGCCATAATACCATATGCAGCTTCTTCTGATTGCATCATCTTCAAATAGGCTTTCTTCACAACCTGATCCCTAACTCTTTGAGCTCTTTCGGGGTCTCCTCCACTTCCCACACCTTCAATCAAACGCTTGATATCTCTCATGGCTCCAGGGGCGGATTCCAACAACATGGTAGTATATGCTTTGACTTGTTCATCCAACTCTTCCACTGACGTAGCAACCGTGCTCAAAAAGGGAGCCGCTTCTCTTGCTCCGACTCTTCTTCCAGTCAACATATACTCGCGTGTCTTTTGAGAACCCAATTCAGGCACGATATATTGTGAAATAATAGCGGGAATAATGCCACGCTTGACTTCTGTCAAAGCGAAATAGGCATCTTGATGAACAACACGGATATCAGTTGTAAACACTAAACCTACACCGCCACCGAGACATGGGCCATTGACGCGAGCAATGACAGGTTTAGGGAAACGATACAACATCTCAAAAACTTGAAGACCCTTGGTAAAAGAAGCCTCAACTTCTTCTTCTGTGGATGAACTTGAAGCGGCCATCGATAAATCCATACCCGTACAGAAAAATTTACCGGCACCCGTCAGTACAATCACTCTAACATCGCTGTCTTTTTCCAACTGAGTCAAGTAGTTGACCAACAATTCGTTCATGGTGGCTGTCAATGCGTTTCCTTTCTTTGGACGGTTCAAAGTCAACGTGGCAACATGATTTTCTACAGAGAGTAATACCTCTTGTTCTTTAGACATAGTGTTGTTATGTTGTGATGAAATATAGAAGGTAAAAAAGAAGTAGAAAAAATGAAAAGGAAAAACGCAAATTAATAAATTCTGAAAACTTGTGGGGAAATTTACAAACTCCATGTGATTGGACTTATTCATGTCCTTTTAAACCAATTTGTATTGGTTCGGCCAATCAAATTGATAGTCAAAAAGGCTTCTACATTCATGCGTCAAGAGTTGCTACAATCAGGTATAAATGTTCGTAGTAAAATGAAATTCCAGTTATTTGCACAGACAATATATGTATGCATTCCTAAATAGATCTCAATTTAAAGTCACAACATAGAGTGATACATGGTTAGACGATGTGCATAAAAGATTTGTCAAATTCATGAACCTGGGAATTATAGGCGTCCCTGAGAGCAAAGCCCACGTATATACTTTTACAATTGAAACATTTTCATCAGGTGTCAAAAGTTCAACTTTGTTTAAATTTTACAAGCATTGACCATGTACTTTTAGGCTATTGGTACAACGGCGAAAGAGTACATACAGAACGCTGCCCTTGTTCCACTCCAAAAAGTGCGTCTGTATCGATATATATATATATATCCTCGTGGTCTCCTTGTTCTCCACATTTACACAAAATTGATGACTCAAAGTAAAATATATTTCTCCTCATATAAAGGAAGTGGCTATATAAGAATCGGAACCTGGAAATGCTGGTGTTTAATCGCAAACTCTTGAAAGGTGATTTCTATTTGACTGCCTTAATACTCGAATTGGATCCGCTAAAATGTTTTGGATAAAATCATTAAAACATATGCAACTTCAACGCTGAACTGAAAAAAGTAATCGCGTCTTACACCAAAAAAGGTAGCACGACTTCTTTGGACAACTGCCGCGGTTGATGTTATGTATTAGTTCCTCTTTTTAACCAAATAAAGGTCACTTGAGAAAAAAAAAGAATTTGCCATGATCATTTAATATATCAACTTTTATTAAAGCTTTTAATTCTATTTTACCATAGTGAATTATGCACTAAAAGATCTCCAGCACCCAGCACGATTGGCTTCGCTCTTTGAAACGGAAGAGGAATGTATTCCCAGCTTGAGAAAAAACAATACAAATAATCTTTTACTGCAATAAACCTTTGTGTAATCCCTTTTTCAACTTTTCAAAGTAAATATGGATTACGCAAAAAGCAAACTTTCTTTTAGACATTAAGGGTGTCCTTATCTATATAAGGTTTGAATGATGATGTGTCTAGACTGAGAATATAATCATGCAATTTATAAACCAAGCTATGTGGAGGTTTTTGGGAGGTAATTGAAAATCCCAAAAAATATAGTATTAGAATATATAGACAAACTATTTACTGCGAGAAAAAAAAAAGTAAATTCTCTCATCACTTTGTTATATATTTCTTTACTTTCTTTTTTTTCTTTTTCTTCTTCTTTTGTATTTTTTACAACTTCTTTTTCACGTAACCTCAACTTTCTTTCTTCTTTCCTTTCAAAAAATAAAATAAAACAAGTGTTGAAACAAAAAGATGAGACATGGATTACTATGTGATGAATTGGACGATATTACACACTCCTACGATTATGGTATTGTGCCTGGCTCGGCGACGGTGTTTGTAAAAGATGAGTTGAACAATATTGGAAGATTGGACTTGACGTTATTAGAAGGCGTCATGATTGTAGTGGAGGTTTCTGAAGAAGGATATAAGGTAATGGGAAAAAAAAAAGAGAGAGAGATCTATAAACGGAGTTTGTATATTTACTGCGAGAAAAAAAAGTAAATTCTCTCATCACTTTGTTATATATTTCTTTACTTTCTTTTTTTCTTTTCTTCTTCTTTTGTATTTTTTACAACTTCTTTTTCACGTAACCTCAACTTTCTTTCTTCTTTCCTTTCAAAAAATAAAATAAAACAAGTGTTGAAACAAAAAGATGAGACATGGATTACTATGTGATGAATTGGACGATATTACACACTCCTACGATTATGGTATTGTGCCTGGCTCGGCGACGGTGTTTGTAAAAGATGAGTTGAACAATATTGGAAGATTGGACTTGACGTTATTAGAAGGCGTCATGATTGTAGTGGAGGTTTCTGAAGAAGGATATAAGGTAATGGGTAAAAAAAAAAGAGAGAGAGATCTATAAACGGAGTTTGTAATAAGCATTTGTTGTTGTAAAGATTGCTTCGTGTTCTCCGTTGTCCAATTCTGGGAGTGCTATTACAACAGCACAAATTGTGCAAAAGAATCTGGAGATACCCTTTGAGACAATGGACAATTTACTGATGGCTGTATCACCCATGTTTCGTGAACGATTTCAAATTGCCCTGTACGATAAACTGGAGAGTGTCCATCGACACCAACAGCATCAGCAGCAAGGCTCTACACCGAGAGCAACCACTATTACAACGAATAGCGATCATGTCCCTGTAGACTTGTCTCATTTAATACCTACCACAACAACACCCACAGCAGCATCTTTAGCATCCACACAACAACAGCAACATACTTCTTCCATACCAACCTCGATATTTTTGCAACAGCCCTCTTCATCACTACAAACACAATCGCAACATCAACAAAATCAACCACAGGATTCAACACAGATGGATTTGAGCCACACTTTAACTCAGGATGTATTGGATGATCTTCACAACTGGATACATTAATTCATAATTATTTTATAATAATAAAAGGAAGAGGATGAGTGAGAGGGAGAGAGAGATGGTTATTTTATCATTTTATTTATTCCATGTTGATTGAATTTGATCGATTAAAGGAAACTCCATAAAGTACCCGTGAGGGCCATAGAAGAAGCGATCACCATCAAGGTATAATCTAAGATCTTTTGTTTGGTGGACATGGTGTCACCAAAAAGACAAAGATGGCAAACGAGAGGGAAAATACCAGAAATCATGAAGGAAAAGAACGCACCCAATAAGGACATGATTTTATCGAACCCGGGAATGATGTATGCCAATACCACGATGAAAGCACTGATGCATACTTTACCAATAGCCGTCAAGATGGGTTCACGCCAGCTTCCCTTTTCACACCATTCTTCGAGATTTGTGCCCTTGAATAACCAGATTTGCCAACTCAAGTTGACGGGGTTTACAGTCAAACCGTATTTTGCAATAGGATTCATGGCAATTAACCAGACAGCCAATCGATTTAAGGTTTGGTTGTACTCAGGAATCGAAACGATATTTTGGGTAATCTATTATGTCATGTTTAATATATGGAGCGAGAGGAGTAGTACATTTTATATATATATATACCTCTTGCATTGTATCTGAGCCAAACATCAAATAACCACAAGCTGCTACACCAAAGTAGACAATGGTGGTGGCAACATAAGTCCAGTTGACCATTCTGTTATAGAGCTTGGGGTTTTCCATGTCACGATACACTGTAGGAAATACGGCATGTCCAGCGAAACCAGCCATGATTAATCCGAAACTAAGGGGTACAGTGGACCAATTTGAAGGCCAGATCTCAGTATCCTATAACACATAGTTCTTAATAAAACGTATCACATCATTCCCTTCTTTGTTTCAAAACACTTTACTGCAGGTTGGATCAAACTTCCAGGAGCATCCTTCTTGTTTACACCATCGACAATAATGACGACAATAATACTGAAAGCACTGAAAATACCCAATAAACTGGTATAAGAGAGGTGACGGACAGGCAAGAAGAGCATGGGAGTCAAAATAAAGAAGGACAATAAGCGCACTTCTTTGAGAGTGAAACCAGGAAATAACGAATCAATACCGTCACCAAGCAACACAACCAATGCAACACTATACATACGTATATACATATATGTAAATAAATGAAAAAAACACCCCTTTTAAATGTTTGATTTTTTTTTCGTACCTGCTTGTGATTAGCTCTGTAATAAATAAAGCTGTAACCCAAATACGTCCCTTCAATCCAAATGCCAAAGCACCCATATCACCATATGTTCTTGATTCAGGATCAATATCCAAACATTTTTGTAATAATTTGGCTGTATAATTTGTCAATCCACAGCAAAAGATGAATACAGAGATACCAATAGCCCACCCAGCACACTATGAATATTTCTATATTGAGTCCCACTGTTGTTGTAACACAATAAAATCCGTTGTTACCACCTTACCTTGAAACCAAGCGGTAAAGCTAAAATACCAATACCGATCAAAATATTAATAGAATTAAAAATCGACTGAGTAAAAGAGGATTTCTTGGTAACCATAGGTGGGTGAGGCTCATATCTATAATCGTCAGCGACGGTGCCCACACTTCTCACAGACAGAACCTTGTCTAGATGAGAGAATAATAAAGAAGAATGCTCGTTCAAGTGTGCACCACTGCCCATGGCACTACTTCCAGGTCCTCCTGTTTCAATACGACTTAGACGTGACACAGACGTCTTTGATGGAATCCTTGAAACATATCCAGAGGAAATTGCAGAATACTTGTCCTCTTCATCATCGAGCTAATAGTAGTATCGAGACTGTGTAAGTTATATAAAAAAAAGTAAACTAGAAACAAGTAGACTTACCAGAGGGCCATTGGGTACAGCCAAGTTCTCAGCCATAAACATCATAGAGGTTCTGGAGTAAGAACCCACAAAGGAACCGAGTCTTTCTGAAAACGAACTCAGAGTACGTTCAATAGGTATATGTTCATCCGGAATGGCACCATAAGGATGATCGGGTGAGAGTTGCGAGGGATGGAGATTACGAATACGAGGCGCATGTCCACCACCACCACTCTCACTTCTTGGTATACTGTTATTATTTGGAATATCCATCCTTCTCAGATAGTAATAAAAAAAGAAAAAATTTTAAAAGAGAGAAAAAAGAAAAAGAAAATAATTAGGGTTGACCTTTAAAACACCTCTTTTATATAGTATTCTGAAGCATAATAGTAAAAAGATATACAAATAAAAGAGTTTTAGAATTAATACTTGTTCCGTATGTCTATGTAACTTGATTAAGCAGATTACTTTTTATAGTATTCTATGATCTAAGCTGTGTGCAGTGCAAAAGATCAAACATTTATCTTATTTGCCTCACTGCAGGCGAAAAAATAAAAAAGATCTCAAGCCGTGTACAAAGATGACATATTGACGTTATTGTTTATTAAGCTGTGTGTGTTGAGGAGTGACTGATGATCTGTCTGGTGATGAAGTTGAAAATGCTCGTTGGTGCCACACACATCTTCATTTGGATAATTGTATGTGGTACTCCCATACATATAAAACTCCTACTCCTACTTCTTTTCTCTTTCTTTTTTCACCACTTCCTTTTCCCTTTTTTTTAGAGAAAAAAGCAAACAACTCAAAGAAGTACGAAGTATGTATGTAAATCAATCCTTTATTCTTTTACTCGTCTTTCTCGTTCTTCTTCTTTCCGTGTTTAACAATGTTTGATGTTGAGTTCTTTTTCATCTCATTGAGTACAAGATGAAAAAATTAGAAGCGTGTTCCTAATAATAAAAAGCTTTTCTTTTCTATTCGTTGCGCTTTCTTCTCTATTCACATTAAAACAAGATAATGAACATCTTCTTGTAATGATTATCTATGAAAAAGAAGGCTATATTTTATTATGAGTATTCTACTATTGTGTATGTGCGTGGGTGTTTGTGGGTGTGTGTATTTCACACAATGGAGTAACACAAGGGTTAATGTATTTTTCTTGTTTTGGCTCATTATTTTCTATCTGCGCTTTCTTCATTATACAGTTTTGAATTATTATTTTACATTGTTATCATACGGTTGCTTTCTTGTACTTCTTTACCTACCCTTTTTACTATATATTTTTACATTTTTACTTAATACTTAATACACTTAATAATACAGCAGCTCTAACGCGTTTCTCTCTTTCTTCATTTTATATATAAAAAGACAATAATTCGATTAATTAATACAATGGCAGACAATACAACAGCAGTAGAAGCACCAGACGTAGACACAATTATCTCGCGCCTTTTGGAAGGTAAAAAAAAAGAAGACTCACTGGATTGAATTTACACTTAAACAACTCTCCATAGTAAGAGGAAGTCGTCCTGGTAAACAAGTACAGCTTGGAGAACATGAAATCAAATTCTTGTGTCAAAAGGCACGCGAAATACTCATGAGTCAACCTATTTTACTCGATCTCGAAGCACCTATTAAAGTCTGTGGTGATATTCACGGTCAATACTATGATCTTTTAAGACTGTTTGAATATGGTGGTTTCCCTCCTGAAGCCAATTACTTGTTCATGGGTGACTACGTGGATAGAGGAAAACAGTCGCTCGAGACAATTTGCTTACTGTTGGCTTACAAGATCAAATATCCGGAAAACTTTTTTATACTTCGCGGCAACCATGAAAGTGCAAGTATCAATCGTATCTATGGCTTCTATGACGAATGTAAGTAAATTTACCATTAGAGCGTCTACAAGAAATTTTGCTTATGTAAGCATACTTAGGCAAGAGACGATACAATATCAAAATATGGAAGATCTTTACCGATTGCTTCAATTGTCTACCCGTGGCTGCTATTATCGATGAAAAGATATTGTGTATGCATGGAGGTCTTTCACCCGATTTACAATCTATGGAACAAATTCGAAGAATAATGCGTCCAACAGACGTACCTGATACAGGTATTTAAATATATAGAGAAATGTGTCAAAAGGGTGAACAGTGCGCTAAATGACATAAACCAGGCTTGTTGAGTGATTTGTTATGGGCTGATCCGGACAAGGATATTACAGGATGGAGTGAAAACGATCGTGGCATCTCATTCACATTTGGGGCAGACATTGTGACTAAATTCCTGCAAAAACACGACTTGGATCTAATCTGTCGTGCTCATCAAGTGGTTGAGGATGGTTACGAGTTTTTTGCAAAGAGGCAGCTCGTCACTATATTCTCTGCGCCCAACTATTGTGGAGAATTTGATAACGCGGGCGCAATGATGAGTGTTGACGAGTCTTTAATGTGTGCATTCCAGGTAATAGAAAATCAGGCTGATGTGTGTGCTTGCATAGAGTGAATTATTTATTGACTATTTCTTTTTTTTTTGGCAGATTCTGAAACCTGCTGAAAAGAGAGCAAAGTACGGTTATAATTCTGCAGGAAAAGGGAAGTCGAAACAAAAGTAAGAAGGGCCCACAAAACTCTTCAAATAATAAACTTTAGCAACAAGCGAATCACATCGCTAGAATTTCTATAACTTGATTTGGCTAGACCTCTCTGCACAAAAGAGCATCTACTGGATAATTGTTGTGATCAAGTTTGCAAACAGACATGAGAAATGAGTCCATAAGGGAATAATGAGTTTCTATTAAACTTTTCTTATCAAGCCCCTAGATTATAGCATTGCTATGTAGCTTCTCTTTTCTTAAGTCTAATTCACCCACTTTGTAACGACTACTGACTATGATGTATAAATAAGTAGCCTTTTTTTTTATTTTACATTTTCTTTCATATGGCTGTGTAGGTAGTCCAGTTATCATCGTAGTGCGGTGTCTGAGAGATCGTTGAAGTGTTGTCATCAACAAATAAATGGGTTACCTTGGTGAAGAAAGTAATTTGTTATTCCATTCGACTTAAAGTGCGAATAAGACTTGAGTACACTCTGACTCACGCTTGTCTTTTTCTTTAGAACTAAGTAAATTTGTGCTCAAAGGAAACCCGCCTCTTTTTGAAGATTTTATCAAGTTTCATAAGCATGAAATTCCGATCTGGTGTAGCCAGAGCGAAATTGTTTCAACCTCATCTTTGTGCAGCACTTAGAAAAAGCGATTTACACTGAAGCTGCTTGACCATGAAAAGATCCATTTGATTAGCGACAGGTAAGAACTACAAAAAAACCAACAAGCTGGTTCACCAAACTTATAGAAGGCTCTCCAGTAAACTCAAGTACGAAAAATCAGTATGGGAAAATATTACAAAATCTGCGAACTCGATAGTAAGTGCATTGAATGAGGTTATGCTTACAATATAGTAACATTGATACTTTAATTATTATTATAGAGAGAAGCAAAGCAAATTTTCGTAAATGAAGGCGTCAATACATTGGCGAAGGCAGCAAGTATTTCTTCAAGGGAGTCTTTATCCACACAGAAATTTTTTACTATCCACACAGACTTTTTTTTTGGATAATAAAATGACAAGCGTCCAACTTGATTGTTCGGTCAATAATTAATCATTTCCTGGGCTCTTTCGTGGTAAACTAGCTTATATATCTATAAATATTGGCCACAAATGTGTTTCTTTCTTCTCTCTTTTTTTTCTTTTCTTTTCTAATATCTCCCTATCATGAACGTTTACATATTGGATTTTTTTTCTTTACATTAAGTGTATTCCGGATAAATTCAGTGGGGTACATACATACGCGGTGCAAGACTTCAACGGCCGTATAGAGGTCTGGTTTTTCCGTGTTCTTTACCTTTTCAAAAAGGTACTAGTTGAAGACTTTGGGTGATAGCCATCACCTAAGACGGAAAAGAATGTTACGCAAGAGGCAAATTTCTGTGTGGTTGGTAAAATAAACCTGTGTGGATAAGGACTCCCTTTCTTAAAAATTGGTCCAAAAAGCGTTAGAACTCGACGCAAATACCCCAAGTGATGAACAATGGAAAGAAGAGGGCGATCAAGAACAGGGAGATAGCCAAGAAAACGAAAATCAAGAAAAGGAGTTACAATAACGTGATGAAGTAGAAGTAGTACGCGATGAAATATCAGAGATGAACAACGAACAGCAACTACACGTTTTAGCTTATAAGAAATTTCCGGGCGACAAGTTAACAGTGTGTACGTAACGCATATGCCACTCGAGTTTTGAAGACATGATGCCTAACAAACAGGTTTTATCGAAAGGAGTTACTTCTCCTTTGAAAAAGCCTCAATTAAAAGAATTTGAAGTGTGTGCTATGGAACTCTCACTGTCGCGCATCTCCCGTAAGCTTTGGTAAAATAAACCTGTGTGGATAAGGACTCCCTTTCTTAAAAATTGGTCCAAAAAGCGTTAGAACTCGACGCAAATACCCCAAGTGATGAACAATGGAAAGAAGAGGGCGATCAAGAACAGGGAGATAGCCAAGAAAACGAAAATCAAGAAAAGGAGTTACAATAACGTGATGAAGTAGAAGTAGTACGCGATGAAATATCAGAGATGAACAACGAACAGCAACTACACGTTTTAGCTTATAAGAAATTTCCGGGCGACAAGTTAACGGACATGGACGAACGCATATGCCACTCGAGTTTTGAAGACATGATGCCTAACAAACAGGTTTTATCGAAAGGAGTTACTTCTCCTTTGAAAAAGCCTCAATTAAAAGAATTTGAAGTGTGTGCTATGGAACTCTCACTGTCGCGCATCTCCCGTAAGCTTCTACTGTGAAGAACATAGTGACCTTGGCAGGTGGGAAAAATCCAAGGGAAAAGAAGAGCCAAAAATGCTGGGTTTCCTACTCTAACATAGTCTTCTCGACTGTCGATGCCCATCACCAAGTCATTGTATATATTAATAATTTAGAAGCCACTTTGAAGATGGTCAAAAACAACCTTAGGCAACTTACTGAAGAACAAGCTACGCAAATCTTAGAAAGCGCAAACAATTACAATGCTGCCATTAATAACATATTGCAAGATTCCTACAATTTAGGCTCCAACTCCAACTTTACACAACAAAGAGGATAGTTTTCATAACTCAATAAACGCGTATTATTATTTTATATTCTCACAAAGAGGGCAACAACTCATAAGGCTGTATAATATCCACTTTGCAGTAAGGTGCAGGTATTGCAATTGGGTGACAAATACATAGTCGTTGATGATACTCTATTGAATATCAAAAACAAAAGTGCTTCGTACTATATCCAACAGATAAATTGATATCTGCTTCTCACTCTCTCGCTAATACACAAAGCTATTTCAAATACAAAGAGGTCGAGACTGAATAAAAGGGTAGAAATTCTGCAAATTACAGCACTTATATCTTGAAATTAGACTTGACTGGAATCTTAGAAGTAAAAAATCCTTCCTTGATGCCGTAAAATAGAAGTAATAAACATAGGTCACAGACATATGAAATGTACGCAAGTCTGAGGAAAGCCATTCGTATTCAAGTAAATATGTTTCATTCACAATAAGCTAGAAGAGAGGTTTTACGACCGCCGTAAGATCAAAGATTCGGGGCTGTATTTTAATACGTAGACAGGGACAATATTTTTAGGAAATGCAATACCCTTGCTGGATGGCTCAAGGCTGTTGACATTCTCTCCTGCAGCACGACCTGCCAAGGATACATGACATCTCTTTACTAAGATTGAAAAGATTTAAACTGTTTAGCAGGGAGAACAATCCATGAGTGATAACTGGCAGTACGTAATTGAAGTAATCTCCTTCTCACCAAGGGAAGGAATCTAAAGTACATCAAATTCGTTACCACACACCATCCAAATTTTAATTTCTGTACGTACGTACAAATTGTTCTTTGACTACACACCGTCTACATCAAACGCTTACGTATTGAATGCTACCACGTATCTTCCAAAACTATTAACCTTTACATAACTACAATTATGTAAATACATGCACTCCAACTTAATTTGGTAAAGCTTAGGGATTTTGGAGATCGTATACATACACACCCCAAAGAATTTTGCCCCACCAGAAATAGCAGAAGGATTCAGGTACATCGTAGAAGCTCTTTCATTTACATAATACATCAGAATTTAAACTCAAGTGTCATTCTGCCACGTAAAAAGAGTTCCCACGGATCAATCGACGTCAAACGGAAACATCAATTGTAATATCTTTTGTTACAAAGAAGGAAATAACCCCGTTTTATTCAAAAAAAATTGACAATTCTTACCCGCCAAATAAATGTTTACTGCCTACGAAAGTCGTTACTACAATGAAAACCCGTTTATTGCCGTCGATGGCGTATGCGTAGCACCACTTTGTTTTCCAGAAATGTAGCCATTCATAAACAGAGCTTTAGTACTTTGCGGATCGTTAATTCATATGCACGATTAATTTATGATAAAACTCAAAATACTATGTCTATTATTTCAGACATTCTTGATGTTAAGGCTAGTCTACTGTATTGAAAGCGAGAGACACATACGTATGTACGCGGTAGCATGTATGACGTTTACTGACAAAACAACTTTTTGTGCCTATGTAATCGCCATGCACCTGCTTTTCGGAAGTGCAGTTAATAATTTTTATTTTACAGACGAAAGCAAGCTAACGTAATTTGAACATGACTGATTTCGTAATGCTTAACTTTTATGAATTACTTTTACAATGTACTATTGTACTATCTTGATAAAATAAAATAATAGAGATAAAAAAGAGAAGTAACTTTTGCTGCTGAAATCTGGGCTCATTTCTTGCAAAATATGGACTGTCCCTGATAGATAAATCACCATTGATAGCATCAGTAGTAGGCAGGTAAATCTTGAATCTCAGCTGCCCAGGCACGATGGAAGCACTGCATTTATGATCTGCATACCCATTTATACAACAATCTAGAGAGGAGCACAGTTTGAATTATCCATCTACTTGCACACAGCAATCTATCGGATGACAAATAATATTCATATCTTTATTTTACTTAGGAACTCTTATCTTTCACAATAGAGTCAATGATATTGCACAGAAAAAATTATGTAATCGCCATTCCAAAAAAAGTAATAAATGTTTAAACTAGGTACTTACACCCTTTGACCCGTCAGGTATGCTCATCTGGGCTAAATATAAAAAGTATTTTCGGGATGGAACGGTGGTTATTCAAAAGAACGTGGCGAGACTGTCGACAGCTTACCGACATGTGATAATTAAAAACTTAATCTTTAATTCAAGTAACACCAAAAGTACAGCATGTTTGTCAAAAATGATGCACGATTGATAAATTATTGGTGGAATCGACTTCTTGTCAGCCGGATTGTAACGATATCGGATGTTGAGTCTTTTGTAATATTCATAGTCAAATGGCCGATAGCGGTGTTAGTAAGTCGAAATCTATATAAATACCTGGTTTGAATCCATGAAAATTACTCTTACTCAATATCTGTACTTTTCTCTCATAAAGAATAACTTACAAACTAAACAAATACTAAAAAATGAAGATCTCTTATTCTGCTATTATCTGTGTTATCATTGCTGCTTCCTCTGTAATGGCTGCTCCTGCTGTCGAGGTTGAGGCTGTAAACTCTACACCTTCCATTGTTCCTTCTACAACCGCTACGCGTGATCCAATGTCTGGGGCAACCGCTATTGCTTACATTACGATTGGAAATCATAGTAACAATGATTCCTCTGCAGTCAAAGCCCAGCGTTTGTCAACCTCTGGCTCGGAGCGAACTGTAATTGGTGCCGCTTCAGTCGCTTTACCTATCGCTGTATTGTCCGCTATCGCACTGATGTAATCTCAAGCTCTTTTCCTATAACTATGGCAGTGTCATTGACATCCTACCACTAGATACTCTTCTAGTTGAATATACCTTTCCTTTCCTTAGACCATTATTACGCTTATACGTCGAACACGTATAACATTTACTACATAATCTTAATTCTGCACATAGTAATAACTTACATTTACCTTTTTAATACTTATACTTTATAATTCTTATTTAAAACTATACTATCATTTATAATAAATACTGATATCACTGTAAAAACACTGTGTTCATGTGTGAGGAGAGCAAATATATACTTGCGTAGAAAACTTTAGAGCTATCTACTTTACGTGCTGGATCTGTATAGTGATACATTAAGCTGCTATCTCTAAAATTTCGGTGCTCCTTCCTTTATCGTGTCTTTTCTAATATTCTAATAATAGGCGAATCGAATAGGTAATAAAACGATTTACATCACTTAGCTGAAAAATTTACTTGATATCTACCAAATTCATGTCTCTAAAAGATGCAAAGCATCAAGCCAATTGAAGAAAAGTATGTATATTTAACTTCTATCTATCGCAAACATCGAAATAATATTGATGCTCTATTATCGCCGCATCGTTGTATGTCTTGATACACTTGTATAATATATTTCAATTACAACATAAGAATAAATGGTTAAATCGTATCGTAATATCCAAAAGTTTACTGAGAAAAGAGACCTATTTATCTTTTCATGTACCTGATCTATACCTCTATCGCTATGTGCTTTGTTAGCTCAGTTGCATAGAAGTACATAATAGGTTGAAAAACATTTGCTTGATTTTGTTAAACTTTGCGCTAACAAAATAGCAATTAAAAAGGTGTCTAGCAATAACTGCGCTACTCGCACAGTGTCAAGCATGCATCCAAAAGACCATTAACTGTGATTTCACCAGGGAATGTTTAGGAACACAAATTTTTTCTTTCCGTCCATCCTGTCTCTCGCTACCCGACTCAACTTGATTTATCAGTCACATTCTGTGCTCTTTCCAGATAAACTAACTTTAACTTTTATAGGTAATTATTGACAATAAATGCTTTTATTTCTGCATTTTAAATCCTTCCTCTAATATCCTGTTTATATGTTGATATTAAACCGTGCTCTGAAAAACCCAGCGGAACACATCACCCAAGACTCTTCTAGGTTTACCTCATCTCCACGGTCGGATAGTTGACTTTTTTTTACCTGTACCGATTGATGACTTTGGTGACGAACGTGACCTAAGGGGGGAAGGGATAACACTTTATAAGTAAAAATTCGGTATGGATGGGACAGTAATAGATAAGAAATGTATGTCTTGTTTATTGCGTTTGTACCAAGTGTGGATCAATAAAAACGAGCACATATAGACTCAAGGATGAAATCAAGTCAACTCTGTCTGTAGATTAAATTACAGTTGTTATCCTGTGGGTAGTAATTTTATATTATAAAATTATGGTATTTTCGGGGATGTCTGATTTGTTGTTAAAAAGTTGCAATAATGTTATTGCTGATATGTTATTATGCTATTGATAAGTACGAAATTACATCTTTTTTGACTTTCTCCGCTGACTGAACTTTTTTCTCTGACTGTTATACATTGTGAACCTGAGCTTTACAAGAACAAACGAATAAGCTGACGGTTTATCCTAAGGGGGGAAGGGATAACACTTTATAAGTAAAAATTCGGTATGGATGGGACAGTAATAGATAAGAAATGTATGTCTTGTTTATTGCGTTTGTACCAAGTGTGGATCAATAAAAACGAGCACATATAGACTCAAGGATGAAATCAAGTCAACTCTGTCTGTAGATTAAATTACAGTTGTTATCCTGTGGGTAGTAATTTTATATTATAAAATTATGGTATTTTCGGGGATGTCTGATTTGTTGTTAAAAAGTTGCAATAATGTTATTGCTGATATGTTATTATGCTATTGATAAGTACGAAATTACATCTTTTTTGACTTTCTCCGCTGACTGAACTTTTTTCTCTGACTGTTATACATTGTGAACCTGAGCTTTACAAGAACAAACGAATAAGCTGACGGTTTATCATTATCAATTTGACCTCTCAACCATTCTAAAAATCCGTAGTAAGACGATAGCGGGCTTCGAATGTCAATGAAAGTATATACCACGCTATATTGTCACCTTTTTCATAAAAAGTGGTATAAATACATTCATTTATTCCATTAATAAAGACCAGTTCCTTCTATCCTCCTATTTACTATTTTAACTACGAACTTCTGAGGTTTTGAAGTTGTTTATTTCAGTCAAAGTTTGATTGGATATTAAAGTTTATCAAGTCGTTAGGTACAAAATCAACACTTACGAAGTTCAAACAAATGGCCAAATGATTCTAAAAAAAGTGACCAATTGGTCGCAGTAACATTTCGTCATTTTTTGTGTCACTTTCAGGGAATTTAAACTCTCTAGTGGAAGACAGAATAATGACAGGTAAGCAACAATGCACTTCCCGCATTCATCCTACTACTATGAGATAGCTCACTTTTAACACTTTTCGCACAGTCTCCGAGCACATACGTAGTCTTCTTTAGAGCGTTTTTAAAATAAGTACTTTCCACCCATAATCCACTTTTTATATTGTGTTATTATAAAAAGTATGATTTCATTATACAATCATTTTTAAATTACTTGATGCTCATCTTATGTATACCAGAAAAATCTTTCATCAACGAAACCCTTTTCGTACCAATACCACGGAAAAATCGCGTAAGAAATGGAAGCATATCTCATTATCAATGCGTTTTTGGGTAACAATACTATCACTATGGCAAAATGTAAGAAATCGCACTGTCATTTGATCTGATTTGCTGAATTTTGAAGAGGAGTTTGGTCGTTATCCCCCATAGATCGTCATAGCCACGAATTTTGTTCTATTAGGCGATTTTTTTTATGACATAACGTTTTCCTGAATGAACATCCTTCTTCTCTGGATCAAAATAAGCAATGTTTTTAGAGTTAGGATAGGTAAAAGCTAATCACAGTGGAAAACATTTACCATTTGCAAATCGTTTACAAATTCTTATTAAAAATACCGCGTTTTCCGGTAGTTTTACCGTTTCTCGGAATTATTAAGCTTTAATACGTTTTCTGCTCCGACAAAAATTGGATCTGCAATATAGGCAGTTCTGCTATGAATAGATTTAATATCGCCAAAATAACGATGAGCAACGAATACTGGCAATATCACTTGATTTTATTTCGAAGCATTTATGTGTTATTACTGCTGCTAAGGTCCTTAGACGATGGTACAAACACCAAAATGGGGCGAGGGTTTCAGATTTTGCATAAGTAACGATTTGTGTGCCCAGCCTTCCCCGGGGTAAAGAAATTAAAAACCTTTTTTAGTATATTTAGTCGATTTTGCCGCCACATGTTCACATATTCGGTTCGGAAACTCTAAAGTCGTATAAATACATGGAGTTTTCTTTCTTCCATCTTGCATTTTTTTCTTCTTTTCTTCATTACTTGAGTTAAGCAATAAACAATGACGAGATATACAGCTGATAACATACCTGGCCCCGAGCCACAGTAAGTATTAAAATACATTCCCACGACAGCAAACTCGCGATTAGCTTTCGTCTTACAAACAACATGCAGTATGCTATTAGGAAACGTTCCCGATATTTTACCTGACTCCTTGGGCAATGCTGTTAAACTTCACGAAAAATATGGTCCCGTTCTTCGCTTATACATTGGAGGGTAATGATTAACAAAGTGTTGAAAAGTAGATTTATGCTAATTATACGATTTTACGCAACAGCCATAATTATTTATCTGTAAGCGATCCTGAAGCTTTGAAGACGGTTAGCGAAGAAAACGAGTACTTCACCAAAGAGATTGAAAGCGTGTACACTGATTTAGCCATTTTGAACGGCCGTGGTCTTGTCACTACTGCTACCCGAGATCCCGATTGGCAACTTGCTCACAAGCTTATCATGCCAGCCTTCTCTGCTCGCGCCATGAAGGCCTATCACTATAAAATGGGTGGTTCAATTTCAGAACTTTGTGATATCATTGATAGCTTTGCTAAGTCTGGTGAGGACTTTGATGTTAGCCGTTGGTTCATTGCACTTGCTTTAGAATCTATTGGTAAGATTGGTTTCGACTATGACTTCAATTTGCTCAAGGACCCTGATGCTCCTCGCCATCCTTTTACGGTTGCATTGCAATATGTCCAATCTATGATTATGAAGCGTGCATCTACAATCACATGGCTCAAATGGATGCAAACTAGTGCTAATGTGCGTTTCCAACGCGATATGCAAACCTTGCGTGGTACCGTGGAGGAAGTATTAAAGGACCGTCGCGAGCATCCTCATACTGGAGATGACGAATCCGATTTACTCGATTTCATGCTCAACGCTGCTACTAAAGAAGGTGACAAATTGAACGACAGCCTCATTCGTGATAATATTATTACTATGCTTAGTGCTGGTCACAATACCACCTCTTCCTTCTTGAGTTGGACTATCTTGGAGCTCTGTAGAAACCCCGAAGTTGTTGAGACCATTAGACAAGAAATTGCTAATTGTGGAATCAAGGCTGGCGAAATTCCTACTCCCGAACAAGTGAAAGAATGCAAGTATCTTGATTTGGTAATCAAGGAATCTCTTCGAACTCACCCTCCTATCACGGGTATCCTCAAGTATTGTAAGAAGGACACTGTCATCAAATGTAGCACTACCGGTGATGAATATGAAGTAAAGGCTGGACAATTGATTCAAGTTAACATTAATTCCTTGCACAAGAATCCTAAAGTTTGGGAAGACCCCTTGGTTTTCAATCCTGATCGATTTGCTGGTGATCCCGAGTTCCATTCTAATGCTTGGATGACTTTCAGTGATGGTCCTCGTGCCTGTATTGGAAGGTTTGTGCTTGAGTTATATACCATGACTATCTGCATCAGTGATCTAACATTTTGTTTTTCGTTTGAAATAGACAATTTGCCTTACAAGAAGGAAAATTAGCTTTGGTCATGTTGCTTTCTCGATTCGATTTCATCATGGAAAACCCCGACGCTGAAATTGGATATGCCATCATCATCGCCGCAAAGCCTGTCGATTTCTTTGTCAAAATCAAGAATATCGAATTACCTGAACCAACAGAAGAAGTTGTTGTCGATAAGCGACGTGAAAGTAAATCTGTGCCTCGTGAAGGTCTGAAGCCTGCGAAATTCCCCCTCCCTCCTGTCACTTTCCTTTACGGTACTCAAACAAACACTTCTGAGGAGTACGCTAGAAAATTATCTGGACAAGCCAAAGAGTTTGGTTTTGAAGATGTCAAGGTTGACGACTTGGATAGCTGGAAGGTAGCTCAAGGTGAGAAGATTCTCAAATCCGACTCTAAAGCCCCATCTAGCGAAGACGATGTGAAGGTCTCTGAACTTGTTGTAGTCGTAACCGCAACATACAATGGTTTCCCTCCTGACAATGCAATCCAATTTTCTAAATGGCTTTCCGAAAAGACTAAGGATATTGAAGGCTCCAAAGAAAATATTCTCAGTGGTATGCTTTATGCCGTTTTCGGGTGTGGTAATCGCGATTGGAGCAGTACTTTCCAAAAGTTCCCTAAAACAGTGGACGACGGTTTCGAACTCTTGGGTGGTGAAAGACTCTTACCTGCAGGTGTCGGTGATGCTTCAGATGATATCGATGGCGACTTCAGTGTTTGGTCCGCTAATTTTTGGACTGCTTTAATGCAACGTTATGGACAATCCGCTTCAGGAAAGAACGCCGACATAATGACCACTAGTGGCCCTATGGCTGATCCCTCAAAAGATTTTACTTTGGAATTCATTCCTCGTGCCAAGGACAAGGTCAGAGCTGAGCAAGCTGAAGCCAATAGAAATCAACGTGAAAGTGTTGCAACCATTGTTGAAAATCGTGAATTACAAAATGTGGAGGCCAGCCATAGAAGTACTAGACACATTGAGTTCAAGTTTGAAAAGAGTATTGACGGAAAGCCCCTTTATGAAGCTGGTGATCATCTTGAAGTATTACCTGTGAATGACGATAGATTAGTAGAGTCCATTGCTGTCAATCTTGGTCTTGTTCTCGAGTCTGTCTTTGAAGTCAAGGATTTGGATATCAAAAATCTTTCACCAAGATCTGTTGCTGCTAATATTAAGGGCCCTTGTACTATTCGTAACGCTTTGAAATATTATGCTGACTTGACTGGTCCTCCCACTCGTTACACCTTAACCGTACTCTCCAAGCAACTTGCAAATACTCGTCCAGACATTGCTGAGCGTTTACAAAATGCATTACAACCTGGAAAAGAGACTGATCGTTTGAAGGAATTCCTTGCTAGTCACCGTACTTTAGTCGACATTATTGAAGCATTCAAAATCAAGGAATTGAACTTTAAGGAACTCATCAGCTCCGTAAACTGCATGAATCCCCGTAAATACAGTATTTCTAGTGGTCCTTTAGAACATCCATTTGACCCATCTATTGTAAGTGTTTTAAGATATTACGCCGTTATTAATAGCCTCTAATGATATTTTTTTTAGTCTGTTGGTGTTGTGGATGTCACCGGTGGTCCCGATGGACACAAACATTACTTTGGTCTTGCTTCTGGTTACTTGAGCCACCAAAAACCTGGCACCAAGATCAATGCCCAAATCAAACCTTGCAAGTCCACCTTCCGCTTACCTGAAGATAACTCAACACCTGTTATTTTCATTGCTGCTGGTACAGGTTTCAGTCCATTCCGTGGCTTCCTTCAAGAGAGACATGCTAAGGGATTAAAGTCTTCAAAGAAAACTACCGAAGGCGGCGAAAGCTCTGAATGTTATTTATTCTTTGGTTGTCGTCATCCTGATCAAGATTTCATCTACAAAGAAGAGTTTGACGCTTATTTGGAGGATGGTACTCTCTCAGAGTTATTCACCACATTCTCTCGTTCTGGTGAGGTCGTGAAATACGTCCAACACGCCTTGTTGAAGCAGGCCGATTTACTTTACAAGTTGGTCACTGAATCTGACGCCAAGGTTTACGTTTGCGGTGCTGCTGGAAGTATGGCCAAGGATGTGAAGCGTACTTGGGAAAGAATCTTGGTCCAAATGTCCGGCATGAGCGAACCTGAAGCTTGTGAAGAAATCCAAACATGGGTTGACCAAGGCAAATACAACGAAGATGTTTGGGGCTAACTGACCATTTTATTTAATTTACATATTTACATACTACCCACACTTTACAAATGCATTCTTATATATTCTTTCAATATAAATACACATTATTGCCAATTCTACATATATAGTGCACTCGGTATTCTAAAGATCACACTGAATGCAATTTGATTTTTATAATACGTTGAGAATTCTGTTTTCCCCTACCACTTACAGAGCTTAAGCTGCTGCACTCGGTGCAAGTGAAGTATTTTGAAATCATTGAGGCTGAGTTATCACTTTCTTGCACTCTTCGATACTGCCTTTAATTCTAGTTTTCTGTATCCAGAGCTAATCTTTAGATGACAGAGTTACTAATTTTTTAAATTTAAAACTATTTATTAAAATATATAAAGCAGTGGTTTAAATGATAAAACTTGCTGAGATCCAAGAAAAAACAAAGCGTTGTCAACAGAGTGGTCTGTAGTGACATTGAAAATAACCTTACTTGGAGGAAGTAACACAAGCAAGGCATGCGCACCGATTAGTGTCTCTAGCGTTTGATATAAAAGAGATATGCAAAGAGTATCTACTGCAAATCACAGGCAGCAACCCTAATAAATTTATTCTGTTCAAAATTAAACCATATCTTTACAAAAGCAATTTTAGAGAGGCCATGGGTTACTTTCAACAATAGACTTATGTGGCACGTTTAACAATCAACCAATCACTTGTTGATAATAGCCTGTTAATTTGTGCTACTTCAATTCCGTTTTGATTGGTTAATTAAGCCCTAATTCTTGGCCATTAAAAAGTAAAAACTTTTCTCTTCTCTTCTTCTCTTTGCTTAATCTTTTTTTCCTCTTTATATCTATTTCATCTTTTTGTACCGTTTATTATAAAACGGTTCCCCCAACCCTTCATTTTTACCTAGAAAGCATTATCCCCTTTCTTCTATTTTAACGTCAACGTTCGATTAACCGAAAAAAAGTCCTCATCTTCATCATCATAAAAAGATTAGAACTTCTTCATTACAAAACTATTTCACCAAACTCGCTATTTCATAAAGTAATGATTTATAGTGTTAATACTCTTTAGTTTAAAGTTATTTACCTCTCGTTTCTGTAGCTAAACTAAAACACAATGGGTCAATTAATTTCTGGCTTGAGTCTCCGTCCTGGTGATGCTCTTGTGCCTGAGCTGGGTTTCGATCTTGAAAGTAATAATATCTTACTAAATTTATTATTGTGTGTTATAAGCGCTAATTCGTTTACTAATTTAGATGCGAAACCTTCTAATGATGAACTTCAGTTGTACAATAAGCTTTCATCATCATTAGTCAAACCAGGCCCTGCATTACTGCATCTTTTAAATAGTTATGTTCCTGCCTCTGAGCTAATTCGAGATGCGATTGCTAAACCCACCTCAGAGAATGAATTGAGAGCTTGGGATGCTGTATCTCCTACTGTGGACATTTTACGTGATATTTATGAATACTCATCTGACCTTCGTAAAGTTTCAAATAGAACACCATATCATATTTAATTCATACTAATATTTCTTTTTGTATAGAGGAAGGCTTGCCTAAATTATTAAGCGTTCTTTGTCAAGGTGATGTTAACAAGAATCTCGAAAAAAATCAAGGGTTAGCAAAACTTTTTGCTGAGCTTTTGGATTTCGTATTCGAATTTGATCATTTAAAGGTAAAATACACCGCTGTCGCAGCATTACTAACAAGAATTGGTTTTGATTAACTCTTTTCTATTTTTAGATGCGTAGTCCTACTCTGCAAAACGACTTTTCATATTATCGACGCATGTTACAAAGAGGACGTTACAGTAGTAGTAATGGACGAGATATGGATAGCGATGCCAATGTATCAGATTTAAGGAGTGCTATGATCGAAGATGATCAGGCGAATCGTATATCACTTTTTATTGCATACCCAACTCCTATGCTTAAATGCATCATTGATACCACTACTGAATTTGTAAATAAGAATCGATTGCAAAAGAGTGTAGGAGAATGGCTTGCTGCTTTATGGGCAACTTGCTTCAACACTGTTAGTAAGAAGAGGTAATCGCACACACAAACCTGATGACAATTACAATTATAATATGTACTAACATGATAACGCTATAGAAACCAAAGCCCCGAGGTTTCTGCATTTTGTATGAAAGTGATGGTTGTTTCAATTATCTTGTATGACCATATTGATCCCAATGGCGCTTTTTATAAAAATTCCCCTATCAATGTAAGCCCATCTGATTTTAGCATATGAAAATTATATTAATTTAATTTTTCCACCTTTAGATTAAAAATTCTGTCAAAATTATTCAAACAATTACAACAGTCAATGTGTCCAAGGACTACAATGCAACAAACCTTTTATCTGCTTTAAGATACAATTCAAAGCATCTTAACGATGATACAACTCCAAAAGGTGTGAAAAACTTGGTCCTTGCAACCTAAAAAAAATACCATAATCACTTACTACTATTCCTCGTACTACCTTTAATATCACTTCTTTTTTGCTTCTATTTTTACATTTTATTTCCTTTTACTTCTTTAACTCCTTATTTAATGACAACTACACCACCACTAATGCTTATATTTTTTTATTTATGTCAATTATTGTTTATATAATTTACACCACATATCTTTACTACCCATAACATAATTAAATTTAATGTTAAGAAACCAAATCATAATTACAGCATAATGCGCAATGTTGCATTTTATTCCTTTTTCATACAGAGCGCAATTTTTTGCATTAATCCTCTTGTCTTCATCTTGATTTAGTAACTAGGGAAGATTGCTAGCTTTCTATCTATGGGAAATAGTGTCTATGGCTGAAATATTGTGCGACATTAAGTGATATGGAGCTCATCCACTGCACAGTCGCACAACGCCTGACAAATATTCTATTGATCAAACCACCCAGCTTTGTGCTACATCTCCTGGCATATAAATGATCCATTTAGAAGCTAATTCATAGTCAAGTGATGTTCTTTGTTGTTCGGTTTGTCTATTCTAGGAGGAATAAGTGGCTTCCAAAAAAATTAATATAAGGCTATGAACGTAAAAATGCTCTATTACTGCTCTTTGCCAAAGTGTCAAAGAGCTATTCTTGAAACGGAGCTACAATAGAGCTGAGTTCCCTAAAAATGAAAAGCTTAAATAGTTCGGATTTTTTTGGCTGTGTACGACACGGTAGAACAAGCTTTAGTTTAGGACTGTTTGATTACACGTATAGAGACTAATATTACAAAACAAAGTGTACAAAAATAAATACTATTCAGTCGCCAGAGAGAGAGAGAGAGAGATATCAAAAATTCAGAGTTTGCGCAACTTATAAATTCATTGCATCAAGACGCGACATTTTATCTGAGTTAAGATTTGTAGAACCTAAAAACACAACACTCTTTTCTCCTTTAACTTTAATTTATAAAGTGGAACGCAAAAGGCCTGGTTTATGTTATAGCGCTAAAAAATCAGGTTCCATGGGCGCAGCATGAATTAATAATTTATATACAATTGTGAAGAAATGCCTTTGATTTATAACTCAAATTTACAATAACATATTTTATGATCCAAATTAATGAATTAACTATTTAACTGACTAATAAAGTAATAATTAATTCGATGTCTCGTATAGACAATTAAGAGGACGTTACCTTTATTAGTGCAATATTTCTAAAGATTACGTACTAATGTCTACCAAAGTGACCACTCTGTTGTTCATGAAGCGCGGGTACGTACATTTATGTTCTGTTAATAAAGATAATGTTTGTGAAAAGTCTATGAAATATCTCTGATTTTTGAATTGTTGAAAAGAGCAGTAGACACAGATGCAAATGCATAAAAAGTGAAAATAGCTGTCGAAACATCTAAATCAAGAATATAAAAACCGGGTTTCCTCAAAATTGCTATGAATGATGAGTTTTTTTAAACAGATGTGCGGTAAAGTGTAGTCGACTTTGTGACCCTACTTTGTAAATATAAGATGTACTTTAGAGACTAGATGTACGTGCTATTGGCAATACTACAGTATTCTTTATGACTAATGGCCGGATCATCAGCTGGTGTCCAAGAAATGGCCCTTAAAAGAAACTTATTGATGGAATACACATGTTTAATACGACAGCATCTCATATATTTTATGATAGTATTTGAATCAAAGAAAACTTTGCCCTTATGTTTGCATGATTTAATCATGTCAAAAATATTCGCGTATAAAATAGTTGCCAAGACTTTGAGTAAGTGATAAAGACTACTTTGATCTCTTACCGCGTGCATGCTGGACGTCCTTCAGAATCTCTATTATCAGACGTTGCAAAGAAAACAATAAGTACAACAATTTATCCAAAAGAGAGTGAAAATAGACTTTAAGTTGATCGAGCTTTAATTTTAAAGTCCAGAAAATGCAGATAATAATCTGTAACAACAACTTAATTATCACCATGTCATATTTATTGGAATGTGGAGGATATTGAAATTGTGCATACACGTAGTGCCGAGAGTTAAATTTTTCGTTTGCTGTTGTTTATACATTGGAGAACAAATGCCCTCTTTCTTATATTTTATTTCAAATTTTCAGGGTTATAGTTTATATTCTTTAAAAACGCCGAGTAAAAATGATGCACCCGTTGTCTCCAGAGCTCAAATGCTGTAATGAAAAAGTGCAAAAGCGAAAGATGTGTATTTGCTTGCCTTACATCTCAGTGCATCGCAACCGAGTTGTTTCCACATTAGCCGGTATTCAAGTTGTACGTCTTCTAACAGAGATAATAAATCTAGTTGTACGTACGTAATAACAACAGATGATACACTTGTCAATTAATAGATGCGAGCTTTATGGCAAATATGGGATTCATTAGACAATAATCGTCCAGGTACATTAATTGTTAGATTTCAATTCACAAAGGGTTATTGACGGTATCCTTATGTAGAGACAATAAATGATATCATGCTGCCGGCTATATATATTTCATGTATTCTCAGCGTTCTGTTGATGATAACAAGTTCGACAGCAACTTGGAGTGTATATAAGGTTTGCCCTTTCAGTTATAGTTTATTGATATTTTTCATTAAATGTAATACGTATATATAGCTCCGTATGCACACTTTGAATGTATGTTGGTGGCTTTTTTACACATTGACTATCTTCAGCTTTTTCAATGCCTGCACATCTTTATCTATCATATGCTTAGGAAAAAAAAACTTTATATCAGGATGTTTAACGGAAACCGAGAACGCTCAAAGAGAAGGATGCGGGAAATTAGTGTCAGAGGACGTAGTTGGTACCGAGTATAACACTTTTGATATAAGTAAATGCAATGAGGCACTGGCAGTACCTAATTTCCAAGTGTGCAGAAATCATTGGCAGAGTTCAGTAATTTGGTCCGCTGTTGTAGTCATGCTGGACCTTTTAATTAATGTAAGACAGATACCAATTGTTAATTTTTAATGTTGGATGACTAACAGACCATTTTGTACCTACCTACGCAAAGCTCGTCTTTGCATATGTACTTTATCGATGTCGAGTCAAAAGTCAATTAGAGCTACATCAAAGCAATATCAGCACAGGGAATCAAGTTCATCCTGCAGCGAAAACCTCTTCTAAGATTTACTATCTTTCTGATGGAACAAGTTCCTCCTCCTCTGATTCTGACGATTTCCAAACAGTTGAATTTAAATAGTTTCCAGATACCACTCACTTTACGTACTACGCTAATATTTATCAATCACTTTACTAAATCTACATTTTATTCACTTATTAAAAAAATGATGGTACATATGACTTTTAATCATTTGCGGACACAGCCTAACGCTTCTTGAGAGTTTCAAACAATGCTTGTTCGCACTCTTTGACGCCTTGCTTGGTGGTAATTTGAGAAGTCATCAGATAAATGACATTTCCAAGAGGTCTTGCAAATAAGTTCACACCAGTTTCTGTGGTGCCATCGAAACCATTTTTGAATTTTCCATTACGCAAGTTTTGAATGACAGACTTTGAAACGGCAGAGCCATAGCCTACGACAGGTATTTAAGTTAATTGAGTGATGGTTCTGTTTGTGTAAGTGTCACAATCTTACCTGCAGTTTGATCGTCCTTTAATTCTACTGCCAACACTGAACCTAAAGCCATAACGCTTTCAACGTTGTCTAATTTTGAAAGGGCATTTACAGTATCGGGTGACCACATAGACCAGATAGATTTGTCTTTCCATTCTTCACGGAAAGGTGCCCAAGAGCCAGTATTTTCAACAGCCATTTCATCTAATTTTTCGATAGATGTTTTAGCTACTGCACAGCCCATAGGGTGAGCAGTGTAAGAATGGCCATGCAATAAACAATCGGGCTTATTTTCAGAAAGGAATACATCATAGATGGACTCTTTTGTGACAGTTAAAGCCAAAGGTAAGAGACCGCCTGTCAACGTCTTTGCATAAGCAGTAATATCTGGTTTCTAAAATTAAAAAGGTTGGGGTTCAATGATAAGATAACAGTAATATCACTTCTCCAAGTGTTACACAACACACTTACCACTCCCAAAAATTCAGATGCCGATCTACGTCCTAATCTGTACCATCCCGCAAATACTTCATCGAAAACAACGGGTAAACCTTGCCATGTATCCTTTGAAGAATTATTTTTGACACCATATAGTAATTCGGAACCTTCGTTTCTGACAATATCAATCAGAGTACGCTGGAACAATGGGTCAACAAAAATCATGCCACCAGCACCCATGAGCACAGGTTCCATCAATAATGAACCAATACGACGGCCTTGTGCTTTCAACGATTTCAATTCGGAACGAATGTAGTCACCGTAGGCCTTTGCCAGGTCATTGTCACGGACCTTTTCCTGATTTTCAACAGAGTAAATGTCGTTGATCGAATTATAATATACTTTATCCGTTTTTGTGCTGTGGAATTGTGAGATCTCTGAAGGTACACGAACGTACGCTTGACCGTGGGAAATATGAACTGATGGAGGCTTCAACCAATGGCCTTTGGGCTCATACCACTGGACTTGATCGTTATAAACATTAGGTGAACAAGCATCCATGGTACCGATCGTGTCGCCGTGGTAACTACCATCAATACCGAGAATTTCAACAGGTTCTTTGATACCAAAGTTGTAGCGTTTAGCAGTGGCGCTCATAGACATCTTCAATGCAACTTCCATCGCGGTGGAACCGTTATCTGAGAAGAAGACACGACTCGCCCAAGTATCCTTATCCAACACCTTTTCAGCGAGAGCGAGAGCAGCTTCGTTTGTTGATTCAGGGAAGATAACATGACCGTAACGACCGCCTGCATGTGCGGCTGATAATGTAAGATCTGGATTCGCGTGACCAAGACCCTGAGTCCACCAACTGGCACAGCTGTCAAACATTTCCTTTGCGGTCATCTCACCATTTTCTTCCTTTTTGTAAGTAGTAAAATGATCATTGTATGCAGAGTCAATGACAGTTACATCCTTGACCAATTCATGTTGGGTAAATGGCCACCAGAAAGTATTGCGCGATTTTTCGGCCATCGTTTCCAATCTATCAAAACGCTCGGCATGTTTAAGATCCAGATTCTTGATGACAGGCACTAAATATTCATCCACTTGGGAATAATATTTAGACATTGATTCTTCCTCAAGAATTGGGTCATCGATAAATTTAGGTGGGGAGGGAATAGTCGCTACTTCGATGCCATTATTAAATTTCTTTACTCTTTCGTTAATTAAAGTGTGGTTCTTGTATTGGGGTTGATCAAATAACAAAACAGTGGGGATATCATATCCACGGAGAACTAAAGACTCGAAGGATGATAAGGTTGTTGAGATTCCACCTAAATTACTGTCACCCACTAATAATGTTGGTAGTCTTAACTCTCTATAGAAATCAACTTGGGGTGTTCCTAAATTCATCATATTCAACATTAGTCTTAACCCCAACAAAATGAACTTTCCTCTTACCTGACATGACGGGACTGTGAATACCACCAGCGGTTTCCAAGAACAAATAGCTTCCATTCTTCTTTTGTTGTCGCACATAATCCAGCATTTGTTGCTTTACTCGGGACAAGACAACATCGTCATGCGGAGGCTAAAGTTAGAAATGATGAAGCAAAAATTTAATTTCTTGTCATTCTATCAAATTTTCATTGTTACACTCTTACTTTGTCAGTTGCAATATGCGGACTCACAGGATCTGGATAAGTGTAAAGCGTACTAGACTTTAACAGTTCTGAGGGATTAAACTGTCTCACATGTCTAAAAAGAACACATTTCAGTAAATTCAATGATATACAAAGTTAGGGTGTCTCAATTGTGTACCTCTCATCGCTGTCGACAGGATATCCAGTCTGCACAGGCTTTAAATAGAATACATCGCGATTCGACTCTTTAGCAACGATAGCAGCTGCTCGACACAAACCTGTTGCGAAAATGGTCTTTCCAACGTTGGTATTTGCAGCAAAAATCTGGTACGCTTGGAAAGCGCGTGTAGGTAGAAATGGCGTCGGCATTCAGGAGAAGAGATGAGAGAAGATAAAAGATAAAGAAGCAAAGAAGAGAAAAAAAGGTGTTTAAACTGAGTTTTCATTAAATGACCGAAAGATCGAATTTAAGCTTGTCTCCACCATGATCATCTTTCAGTATCAATCAGGGCATGAATCCTGGGAGCTTTTTTTTTTTATTGTTTGTGACCTTTTTCTCGTTGGTAATCGTTTTTTTTTTCTGTTTGGCGTGTGTACATCAACGTGAGTACATGTCATTTTACTCCGATCAAGATTCCCCCAACTCTTTTTAATAATGGGAGTGTGTCTCTTTTTTAATTTTAAAATTTAAACGCGCCTTTTTATTTTATTTTTTTTATTTCCTGTTTCTTCTTCTCTTCTTCCACTTCTATCAAACTCCCAACTCTTTTTTTAAAAAGAAAAAAAAATGTCTGCTTTCCGTTTATTATCAAGACCACTTCAAAGTAGTCGCAGACATTTTACTACCTCTTTGCCCACTCAACTTGCTGCCGTGACAGAGAAAACTACAGCTGAGGCTTTATCAGCTGCTGCTCTTCATGCTAGCGGTCCTATGAGAAATGATTGGACTAGAGAAGAAATCCAATCGATTTATGATTCACCTTTGATGGATTTATTGTACCACGGTGTAAGGAAAAACTGTAAGCTCACACTCCTTTGTTACATGTGAAATCTCATTATTTTACGTTTAGGCCAAGGTGCATCGTGAGAATTTTAATCCTAGAGAAGTACAACAATGTACTTTGTTGTCTATCAAGACTGGTGGCTGTACCGAAGATTGTAAGTACTGTCCCCAATCCTCTCGTTATAAGACCTCCGTCAAGGCCCAAAAGATTCTTGATTCAGAAGAGATTCTCTTTGCTGCTCAAAGAGCAAAGGATGCCGGTAGTACAAGGTAGTCATATCATCGGATTGGAAAAAAAAGGGTCAAGCTAACTCAGTGAGAAATAGATTTTGTATGGGCGCTGCCTGGAGAGATTTAGCGGGCCGTAAATCCAACTTCAACAAAATCTTGGATCACGTCAAGGTTATTCGGTAAGTAATGGGTGGTACAAAGATTTTAGCTAAGCAACTGACAAGGATAAATAAATAGCTCTATGGGTATGGAGGTTTGTTGTACATTGGGTATGTTGGATGAAGAACAAGCCAAGGCTTTGAAGAATGCTGGTTTGACTGCTTATAATCATAACTTGGACACTTCTCGCGAATTTTATCCCAAGGTAAAGTGAATATCTCTTATAATTGAAGGAATATTTTTTTAATTAAATGTGGCATGCTTGTAGATCATTACCACCCGTACCTACGATGAACGTTTAAAGACAATTGATAACGCACAAAATGCAGGTATTTCCGTCTGCTCTGGTGGTATTATTGGTTTAGGCGAAAAAGGTGAAGACAGAGTTGGTTTATTACATACATTATCCACTTTAAAGCAACATCCTGAAAGTGTACCTGTCAACGCTTTATTGGCTGTTGAAGGCACTCCTTTGGAAAAGCAAGAACCCGTCTCCGTGTTTGAAATGATTCGTATGATTGCCACAGCTCGTATTATCATGCCCAAGTCTATGGTCCGTCTTTCTGCTGGTCGCGTTCGTTTCTCCGTCCCTGAACAAGCCATGTGTTTCATGGCTGGTGCCAACTCCATCTTCACTGGTGACAAGTTATTAACAACACCTAACAATGAGATCTCTGACGATAAGAAGATGTTTGATACATTAGGTCTTGTCCCCAAGCCACCAAACTTCCTCCAAGGCTCTGATAGAAAATCAATTCCTACTTACCAAATGCCCCAAATGCCTAAATGCTTCAAGGCCAGAAAGGAAGAAAGTACAACTGAATCTGCATAAACAATTATCCCCATATTTTATTAAATTGCAAAATAAAAAATAAAGAAACTTATCAAGCTATATAGCACAAAAGATAAGATTTGCCTGATGAGGAATATTTAGATTAAATAACATCTGGAGAGACCAGACGTAATTCTTGTAATTTTGGATCCCGCTAATAATAATTGGCTCTACACTTCTTGCAATTGATAGTATACTTAAGTCAACGTGCTTTTAAAAGTACACCGTATTAAATATAATTTACGTGAGAATTTGATAATTTAGAGTTGATCGTCGTTCGAAAGAGTATGAACCAAAATCAAGACCCGAAACTTTAAGGCCACTTGAAGAAATCTTGAACAAGACCAAAACAAGGATTACATGTGAGTGCAGTACCTACAGCAAAATGGGATACATATTTTTTTTCAGATATAGCAAAGACAACTTTGAGTGCAATACAACTATACGTTCTATACGTTATGACTTGGTGCACAGAAGATAAAATCTTTGTTTACGTATAAATACAAATATGAAATTATAAAGATGATATTAAGCAGATAGATATAACGAGAACATAAAGCATGCACATATCACTGACTGTCAGAGTATATACAAGGGATCGCAGCGCGCACGTATCACCAAGATCACCGAGTGTTCGGTGGCATATATTCTTATTTACATCATTTGGCTTTATTAGACGCTGAAGGTGAATATAATTTGAGAAAGTCAATAATACATGGTGGCAGAAGGATTCCTAACGATTCTTAATTAAAAAATGAAGTTGAAGCTGTGGTTACAATTTAAAACTTTGGCGTACAGTAATCGTGCCTCACATAATCCATGCACGATTGGGTGTGATTTAATTTTCCCTTTCATTGTTCCCCGTTTGCGCGCATACAAACATACATAATTCTGATCAAGCGAATGACTTTTATAGGTAGGTTTTGAGGTATGTGATGGACGCCCAATAAGTATTTTAGATTTGTAATGAAAAGACAAATCTTTTTTTAACTAATTTTATCATTTAATTTGAGGATGGGGTTCGTCGTGATACAAATTTTGAGCTTACCGTACACTTTACGCATAAAGCATCAGATAACTTTGGTCACACACATCATTCGAAGTCCGCTTTTTTTTTGTAATTCTATATTTTTTTAGCATCTCACCCTCTTTTCCTTCTTTATTTTAATTTTATAAACAATGAAATTAGTATATTTGCCGAACGAATTACTCCAAATTGTGACCAGTTACTTACCACGACAAAGCATATCTAATTTATGTTCGACATGTACCCATGGATATCAAATATTTTTACCAGCATTGTACAAACATATTGAACTGGGTCATCGAACTCAGATAAGGCAGCTTGAACAGGGCTTGATGAGGAACTCTTATCTGAAAGAAACCGTCAGAGAGCATACTCAATTTTTGACGTTGAAATGCCGGCAAGGAGGCAATAGTCACTGGCTCATCATAACGCTTTTCGAACAGCTGCCAAACATAAAAAAACTGTATTTCCGCGATTTTTTATCTCTTTCAATAGCAAAAGTTGGGCAAGCGCTGGCTGTATTGCCTCATTTGAAATACCTGGATTTTCAATATTGTAATTTGATAGCAACAAATCCAAATCTTGACGACGAAGATGATCGTTCTGTGCGCGCAAAAGCAAAGGATGAAGAGATTAGTACTAAGAAAGCACTGTGCAACTTGACGGAATTGAATTTGATGTGGACCGACTTTACAGCAGATGCACTCCGGCAACTCCTAATCACTACGCCGAACTTGAGCCGTGTAGTCTTGGGGGCAAACCACAATAAAAAACTTCTTGCTAACGACTCTGCAGTAAACGTATTAAGGGAGACCTGCCATCATATTAAAGACTTGTCCATCTCGTTACAGCAAGTAAAGGAACAGTCTATATGTGCTATAATTCAAAAGTATGGGTCTCAGTTGGAGCACCTGTCTATACGCTGTGAAGGAGATAATACCATTAAAGCAATTTCCCAGTATACAACAAAGCTAAAAAACTTAGTGATACGTTGCAACAGCTCTGGTTATGGCAACGTTATGAACATACTAGAACAATGTCAGTCGTTAACTCGTTTAGAAATGGTAAGTTGGCCCCTACAAGACGTTCCAACCGTTGTGCTCGATCAGATACGATACCGCAATAGCCATCCATCTTCCTCTTCATCTTCATCTTCCATAACCGCCCCAACATCGTCATATATAGAGGGTATCAAAAGAACCGTTGCATTAGATAAACAGGATTTACTAGAGATCCGTAGATTACGTTTGTAAAATAATAAATCACCCATTTTTTGCCTAACACACTCCTTATTCATGCAGATTCAAAAAAAACTATTTTTTAGCCCTTGTTGAAATCTAATGTTTCGAATTCTCTGCCCTCAATTTATGACAGGAAATAGATCTGTAAGTTATCTTCAGAAAACAAAAAAAAACTTCGGAATGAGCTAAATTTATCGTGTGTGTAATATACAACTGGCATGGAAGTACTTGAGACTTTGACCATATACTTGTATTGTTTAGAGTTATCTAACAAGTTATTTATTTTAGGAGATGAAGAGGGTAAAATATGTGGTAAAAGGGGTTGCTTAAGTACGTTGTATATGATTAATCCAACCTACGGACATAAGTTAACTCCAGGGTTTACATAGATCATGCAGGATACATATGTGTCATGTCTAGGTTAACCATGCTCGAATATATCGATTGAGGGAGCTCAATATTTCAAGTGTAGGCTTCATAGTACATAGATTAGTTTTCCATCACTATCGTTTAAAACGCAACGCTTTTAACGAGTTAGGTGATTGCTGTATTTGTGTAAGACAGAGGGGGAGACGTGAGTATTTTTAATATATCTATACGATATTTGAATATACATTGGAACGGTACTTGCTAGTAGGTAGTTTCAATTGTCGATATCTACATAACTATATCGGTACATGTCAAAGGAAAAAGTCAATGCGCTTTACTTTCTGGAAAGATTCGTAGTCCTTGTAATCTAAGAACGGTGATGGTGACTGGATATCCACAACAATTGTGCAGTACAGGGGAAAGCCCGTATTGTTCTTTGGAGCATCTCCATTAGCGAGAATAATTTCATCCACTGGTCTTTAATCACCACTTTACCCAGTATTACCCCCAATTTTCCGTTGTTATTTGATATTCTTTATCCATACAGGCTTAATTTGGATTGAGTGAATGCCCATTTCTTTACTCGACGTGATTATTCAGTCAATGATAAATCACTTTCTGGGCTCTTCGGTGATAGGCTAGTTAGTACTTCAACCGGGAGCCCTTGGACCTTCACAAAAAAATCTTCAGACGTTCTCAAATTTTGATTGGTCGAAATCATTTTTTTATTCGAACGTTCTCAGATTCCGAAATAGGATCAACTCATAAAGTCTTTCAGAAAAGTTCATGATTCCAGTTTAAATAATAAAATATAAAACCTATTTTTTAAGCGAGACAGCTACCCCAGAATAACTCAGAGCACTTGATTCATCCCGTCCTCTGAGGTGACTTTGCCAATAGCCTTTGCTATAAGAGAGGCTACATTATCGGAATAAGCTCAATTGTACTTGAAAAATGGAGGCATTAATGCAGGCTATGAAGCATGTTTGTTGATAGTAACAATTGCGAGCGTAGAATAATGTATTATGCGCCTCATTTACAGAGCTACAGAAGCCAATCTCTCATTAAATGTATTCGTGACAATGATTGCTTGAGAATTGTTCATATACCCATATAATGATAAATAGTGTGCAAAGCTGTCAAAAGTCGTCAGAAATTTATCATAGTGTCATTTATATAAATTGCAATACATAAAATCAAACATGATTTTTGCCTTTCTCTTTCTTCTTCATTTATGTTTTTTCTTTTTGTTGGACAGGACTAAAGGTAAGAATGGAAACTTCATCAAACATACATACTGGAAGTGAGTCTTTGCATTAAACACTTTTTATGTATGCCCAACAGAGTAGTATTGCTTCTGCTTGTCTCTCATGAAAACATCTCTGCTGGTTTGGATTTGTATTGCAATTCTGTACGGCATTGGCTGACCACTTTTTGGCTTTGGTGAAAACTCTCCTTCAAATACATATCTTCTATATGGCGAAAGCTCTCCTTTACATATCTTCTATGTGGTGAAAGCTCTTCTATCATCTCTCAAGCTGGTGTTGCATTCTTTGTGGGTTTCTATTTCTTTGATTGTTGCCAATTGGCTACTCTTTGTCTTTGCTGAAAGCCCCTTTTCAACTTTTACGTATCTGGTGTCTTCATGTTCATGTTGGTTTTTCATTTCTCTGATTGATGTCGTACTGTGGTTGGCTATTCGTTTGTTTGGTGGTGGGTCTCTTGCTTCTCCAGTTTGTTTCTTGCACTTTTGCATTGTGTCTTGCTCCCTTTCTGGTTATCTGGGGTCTTATCTATTTGGATTTTACAAGCTTTTGGTTGGTCTCTCTTCTATGGTTTATAATATGCTACATGATGTAGTAATGGTATTGCTTGGTGTAGCAATAAGACAGGTTCTCCAATAAGTACTATGTAATCTTTCCTCTGTATGCTCTTCATATATTTTTTCCCTCTCTTTTGATTGCCTTGGGGGTTTTTTTCAAGACTATAGAGGTTTTACCGATGCATGTGCTTGTTTGAGTCGCGTTCCTTGTCTTTTCCATTTTAGGAGCGAACAGAGTCTAATGAAGGTAACTATCAGAAAATGCATATAAAGTAGAACCTATGATCTTGACTAACTCTTATGAGCATTGTTTGCACAGGGTTAGAGGGACGCATACTGCCCTTAGGTAAAAAGTTCCAAAAAGCTTCCTTTACTGAGGGTATAATCTCTACAGGTGCTTCGGGTGTATTATTCACCTTTGAGGCCCATTGCTATATGTATATAGCTTTTAGAGATTACTTTGTATGTGATCTCTTTATTTGTTAATTTCATCGCCGTAACAGACACGGTTTTTCTAGTGGCTATTGCCCTCAGAATTAAGATTTTTACAGGTATGTTGTCAAAGATTCATCAACTTCATCCCAAAATTAATTCTTTATTCGTCTAAAATAGGTAAAGCGTTCATCCGAAAATTATTTTGATTCGTCCAAAAGAAAACTGACTTTTTCCCCTTTCTAAGTGAAATATCTGTAGTACTTCTATAAATATTGACCACGGTCACCCTATCTATACATCTCAAATTTACTGAAATAAAGCTTCATTTACTAGACATGGTTCATACGGCAAAACCACATTCGCAATAATATAGTAAACCACGTACATCTTTTACTTGGATCGTGAATTTTATAATCAAATTTGATTTGTTCTGTAATTGAAATTGACCAAGACCAAAAAAAAAACGTGGCAAAGTTGGAAATAAAGACTTGGGCTTTCCATTATATTGTTCTAGTGGTGAATAGCATAAATATCAAAATATGGTAAGTTTTAGACAGAGCTTTGATTTTTATTAACGTATAACTTACACCATTTTTTTTTTTTTTTTTTTTAGTAGTCTGTAAGTAGCGATTCACGATAGTGCCGTGACAAAGTCGAAAAACTCTAACATTTTTACAATTACTCTGTGTAGTATTTTCTTCCTCATTTGACTAATGGCTGGCAAGTCGATCAAGCAATCCTGTCTGAAGAGGATCGTGTTGTAATTATTCGCTTTGGTCACGATTGGGATCCTACTTGTATGCAAATGGATGAAGTTTTGTATAGCATTGCCGAAAAAGTCAAGAACTTTGCCTGTATTTACTTGGTAAGTAGACACCACGTACATGTTTTAGGTGTTATCTAATTTATTCTTGAAAATCACTAGGTTGATATCACAGAAGTTCCTGATTTCAACAAGGTAATTTCAACCTACAATACACAGTAACGATGATAATAATTCAAGTTTTGCTTTTTATGCGTAGATGTATGAATTATACGATCCATGCACAACCATGTTCTTCTTCCGTAATAAACATATCATGGTGGATTTGGGTACTGGTAATAACAATAAGATCAACTGGGCTTTTGATGACAAACAGGAGATGATTGATTTGGTAGAGGTAAATGAATTTCTATGCTGTAGTTTTGGTGTACAACGCTAATCTTTATAATTCAGACTGTATACCGTGGTGCAAGAAAGGGCAGAGGTTTGGTGGTGTCACCCAAGGATTATTCTACTAAATACCAGTATTAAAGAGACAGGGAAGAAAAGAAAAGCATATCATTTATTATCATTATTAATATAAAATAGCCATCACGAATTAAATTAAAACTATTGTGAAAACAGGGAATAACAAGGGGAGGGGGTATTATTGGTCGTATGAATCTTAAGAGGGCATTAAAATTTGAGTTGGATTTTTGGTGAAGCTGGTATAATACTTGGGCGTCGTTGCACCAAGAGTAATCTTTGTTGCCTTAACTCATCTACTTTTTTTTCAAGTTCCTCCAAACTTAAAACTAATCTTTTAAATTTGTATTCATACCACTTGACTATTTCCTTTGTACGGTTTGTCTTGTAAACAAGTACGTTGCGATTAATAGTCGACTCATCAATCGGTGCGGCTAAAGCTAATCTAATCCATTCATTTGTCAGATATCTTTCTTTTATACGATGTGTTTGTACTCCAATTTTAACTTTGCTTAGCGCTCTTGCCAGTGGTGAATCTTGTGTTGAAGGTGGATTGTTTAATTGTTCTTGTTGCATGGAAAGACGTTGCTTTGCTTTCAAAGCGGCTGAAGCCACTGGAATTAAATCTGCCAGTGAAACCGTTCCTCTTCTTGCCAACTTTATTTGAGTCATTTGCTTTACCGCGTCCTTCTCCTCTTGTTCATCATCACTAGCAGTCGGTGTTGGGGGTAATACAATATTAATATTAGTTGTAATATTGCTCTCATTTTTCAGTAATTTCTGCTCCTCTTTCAGTTGTTCCTCGTCGATCAAAGGCATAGTTGCTATTGGGTACAGTACGCATGTTGTGGTTGCTATAGATGCTTTTTGAGACATCCTGTTGCTATTAAAGAGAATAAAGAAAATGAAATATAGAAGAGAAAGAAGAGAAAAAGTGAGGTGATGAGAAAAAAGACGTTGTAAAAGGAAAAAATAAACTTAAAAAAACGTACATTATTTGTTGTTGCACATAATAAAAAAAAAGTTTTTTTTATTGTAAGTAGATTCGATATGTTAACCTAATCAAGACAGAAGATAAACATGTAATATCAACTCTTTACAATAAACGTGTATTATACAGGTACCGTGTGTTAACTTTATTTCAAAGCTGTCAACCAGCGAGAAGATGTTGAACAACTACTTGTAGACACAGTAGGCTTTATAAGTTTAGGCTCAATCTCCAAGGATTTCTCATAACGCTCCTATTATACAATACGTCAATCCAAAAGCACTATGCTACAGTTGAACACACTTACATCCTCCGTTGGAATAGATCCATGGCCAATAAAGTACAATAAGTACGGGTTTGGCTCAAGTAAATTGTATGTCGGATACTGAAAACGCATCATTTCAACAATCGACTCACCCATTAAACGAAATTTTTTCCAGTGCACTTTCCCGTCTGTCTTGTGATCTTTGTTAGCCTCACCCAATGACACCAAGTCTTGTTGATGAATTCCTCTATTGTAAAAACCAGTTAGCATTTTGTAAGAAATGTGAGTCAAAGAAATGGCTATCTTACAGGTAGGGTATCCCAGGGAATTCAGCCTGCTTTAATGCTGAACGGTAATTATGGAAGGATCTAAACATAATAAACGGGTAGACGTTAGTTTAAAAACTCATATATGATGTGCATAATCAATAAAAATCTACTTTTCTGAACTCATGAGGGTCTCTAGCTCTGTAAACTGTTGAAAGAGCTTCTTACTTCTCACTTTAACCGATTCTCTTGTCAATTTCAATCTTAACACGGCAGCGCTATTGATACCCGCCAAAATAGCCATCAAAGTGTTGAAATTGTTTAAATTTCGGACTTCCTATTAAATCAATCAGAAACCGCGCGCGTTAGCTACAATATTCTTATGTAAGACGTGATCAGCGTTCATATAAACAAATGACAACTTTACAGGTGCTATTTTTAAACAATATTCAAATACAGTGATACGCTTTTCCAAGTCACCTTGACTGACTATGAGGGAAGCTATCCAGCCAGAGACGAAATTAAAATGTTCGATAGAGGCTAATACAGGATTGTTTTCAGGATTATGCGATTTCATTCTCTTCTTTCGCTGGTTCCATAAGTGACGTAAAAAATCACGGGGCTGAATCATTCGAAATAGCTCTGCCTCAATCCACATCAATTACTCAGCTAGATTTCTTGCCGAAATCGTGCTTACAATTTCTAATGGGTCAACCAAGATATATTCCTGCTCGGTGACTGACATCAAGTCACCACCAAAAACAGCTGGACAGTAACTATTTAAATTGCAGAAACGTTGTAATTGTTTACCTAGGAACACTGAAAAGTGGCTATGTAATAATTACAAAAACGAAAATGGAATACCTCATTTCTCTAAAGAGCGGGCCTACACATTTGATATGAAAGAAATAGACTTTACATTAACGATCGATCAACCAGCGAGTGGGCATAACGATCTGGATCATCGCAATTGGGCTAAAACGTGGAACTCAATAAGTATTCGGTAAACTTCCTTTGCTCAATTTATATGCTGAATTTTTATATGGAGTCTTTATACACACAGAAATTTTTTACTATCCAAACAGATTTTTTTTTTGGGTAGACAATAATGAAATATCAAGATGATGGCAAGTGTCCAGCATAATTATTCTGTCGGTAATAAATCATTTTCTGGGCTCTTTCGTGACAAATTAGCTTATGTTTCTATAAATATTGGCCACAAATGAGTTTCATTCTACATACTTTTTCTTCTTCTTTAATTTTTTCCTCTGTCATGAACGTTCGTACATAGGATTTGTTCCCTACATCAAGTGCACTCTTGAGAAATCCAGTGGTATGCATCACTCAAGGCTTTTCTCAGTTTATGTCATCTCCACGGACGGACAGGAACTCTTTCTCTCGGCATTGTTTGCAATTTGTAAACTCTGGATACCAGACGCAGGATAAGGTATAAGTGGATATGACATAAGAAGAAAAGATTCGGTGTGGAAGATATGAAAAAATCTTTCTTAGACACTTTGGAAGGTAGAAAAATCCTGTGTATGAGGATTCCCTTTATATACTAATTGTTGTTAATTTAGCCTCTTTTCATCGCAAATTCCAATGAATACTGGTGTTGGTTTGCAGAGAAAGAAGAGAAGGAGGAGATTAGAGATAAAGCCCTGAACAATACTAGCCCAAGCGTAAGCTCAAAAAGAATAGTTAAAAAACCAAAGTCTATGGTAATGAGAGATCATTATTTTCCATTCAATAACCAAAATTTACCTTTCATCTTTCTTATTAGTTCAAATCGAATGATGCTTATTCTTCATCGATGGTCTGAGGGAATCCTTCAGGGCAATTGTCGGCCGCTTTATAAGAAGTTTCACATTACAAAACAGAAAGCAAAGTTAGATCTTCGTATAGTATCAAGATACTCAAAAACCACCGACTTGTCTGTTTCCGAATTTGCAAAAAAAACCATCTCCTCAAAAATACTATCGCGATAAGAAAAAGGCTGTAATAGTTAGTTTAAACCATTTAAAGACAAATATCAATGACAGAAACCTTGATATACAAATCAACATAAAATCGTCGAGTTTAATATAAATATCTATCTCATAAATTATAACTCTTTTCATAATCAATCTGACAGAAAATCTTAGTGTGCTGCTTAAGTAAAGCAGATTTGATTTATAGGTTGCTTTGCCGGCACAATTTTCTTCGTTTTTTGTTATTGTCAACCTTCAGTTTTTTAGGCTTCAAGGATTCTCTGATCTGGATGGATATGACGTCCTTCGCTGAAACAGCGCCCAGAATGGTGTGTGCGACGGTACGCGTGGAAGGAGTCTCCAAAATTGCCGGCGTGCCTCTAATAGATCGAGCGTGAGGGCTTCTTTTATTGATGTTAAAACCTGCCTTATCTACAAAAACACAGTTCTCTAGGTAGTTCGTATCACTGTTCTCCACCCATTGCTCAACCCAATTAAATTGGCTTTCAATGATTTTAGGGGAATTTCTTGCCTTGGGGTGCAACTTGACTTTCTTCGCCGTCAAGTTGTAGCCATGAAGAATAAAGTATCCAACGGAAGTTGTCTTGAGGTAAAAACCTTCAAAAGCCCCTGTCAATTGCTCTACGGCATCTGCTCTAGTAGCTTGTGGGAATTCATCGAAATAGTCTTACAAGAACTGCTTGTGTGGTTCTTGAAGCTGCGATGGTGCCCCATTCTCTATGTTCGTAAATATTACAGCCTGGGTCTTCTTTGAGTTTCATTAGCCCATTTTTGAGCTGTGCGAGGTTTAACTTGAGCTTTGCGTCCAGAAGGAGCGGCTTTTCAAAGCTTTACTTGATTAAAGTAGTAAAAGACGGCCTTTTGTTTGTCTGAGTGAAGATTATCTTCTTCTTGCCTTTTGCTTCCTGACTAAACTCCTCCATTATTATGTCCTTGTCTTGTGTGAGGTCTTAGAGAGAAATTCGGCTTTGAACTACAGTACCTTGATAAAGATACCAAATTGGCAACATTATAAAGATCAAGTTCCTCCTCTATATCTTCTGCCTCCTTCCCTGCTCGTCAAAAACGTTGCCTTGCCCGTCCTCATAGAAAAAAGCTTGACTCATCAGAAAATAATAAAACGAATTTCACTGAAAACATAAGCGAATTTGAAGTGATGTAGTTACGCATTGGAGGCGCCGTAATAAAAAAAAGGTTTTTTTTATTGTAAGTAGATTCGATATGTTAACCAAATCAAGACAGAAGATAATCATGTACTATCAGCTTTTTAAATTAGACGCGTATTATACAGGTACCGTGTGTTAACTTTATTTCAAAGCTGTTAACCAGCGAGAAGATGTTGAACAACTACTTGTAGACACAGTAGGCTTTATAAGTTTAGGCTCAATCTCCAAGGATTTTTCATAACGCTCCTATTATACAATACGTCAATCCAAAAGCACTATGCTACAGTTGAACACACTTACATCCTCCGTTGGAATAGATCCATGGCCAATAAAGTACAATAAGTACGGGTTTGGCTCAAGTAAATTGTATGTCGGATACTGAAAACGCATCATTTCAACAATCGACTCACCCATTAAACGAAATTTTTTCCAGTGCACTTTCCCGTCTGTCTTATGATCTTTGTTAGCCTCACCCAATGACACCAAGTCTTGTTGATGAATTCCTCTATTGTAAAAACCAGTTAGCGCTTTGTAAGCAGTGTGAGTCAAATTAATATCTTACAAGTAGGGTATCCCAGGGAATTCAGCCTGTTTTAATGCTGAACGGTAATTATGAAAGGATCTAGTCATAATAAACGGGTAGACGTTAGTTTAAAAACTCATATATGATGCGCATAATCAATAAAAATCTACTTTTCTGAACTCATGAGGGTCTCTAGCTCTGAAAACTGTTGAAAGAGCTTCTTGCTTCTCACTTTAACCGATTCTCTTGTCAATTTCAATCTTAACACGGCAGCGCTATTGATACCCGCCAAAATAGCCATCAAAGTGTTGAAATTGTTTAAATTTCGGACTTCCTATTAAAACAACCAGAAACCGCGCTTGTTAGCTACATTATTCTTATGTAAGACGTGATCAGCGTTCATATAACAAACGATAACTTTACAAGTGCTATTTTCAAACAATATTCAAATACGGTGATACGCTTTTCCAAGTCACCTTGACTGACGATGAGGGAAGCTATCCAACCAGAGACGAAATTAAAATGTTCGATAGAGGCTAATACAGGATTGTTTTCAGGATTATGCGATCTCCTTCTCTTCTTTCGCTGATTCCATAAGTGACGTAAAAAATCACGGGGCTGAATCATTCGAAATAGCTCTGCCTCAATCCACGTCAATTGCTCAGCTAGTTTTGTTGCCGAAATCGTGTTTACAATTTCTAAAGGGTTGACCAAGATATATTCCTGCTCGATGACTGATATCAAGCCACCACCGAAAATAGCTGGACAATATGCTGATCCACTGTATCTACTGTGATCATCATTAGATGATATGATGGGTGTAGAGTTTCTCATCAAATCGTGTTTTGTATCTTGTGTTGAAGAAGCAATGGAGTTGAATGAATCAGGCACTTTTCGATAAGAGTTTGTTGATACAGCTCGTCTCAATGACGAAGCAAGCAGCTTACTGGTATTCATTTTGATAGTATGCTTTTTTTTAATTTTCGTTAATGGTTCGCTGACAATATTTGAGCTGTTGGTTGCAAGAGGAATAGTAAGCTGTTTTTCATCGTGTTGCTGCTGTCTGTTTAATTCATGGCCGATCCAATCACCGAAAGATTCGCAGTAACCACTGTCTTTTTTCCTCTGCTGCTTTGTACATTCCGTTACTGTCACCAGTATCTCACTTTTCTCATCTTCTTCGTCACACATTCCCCAGTAGCCATCTTTGTCACATAAAGCAGGCTCTCTTAAAACAAGTAGCGAAAGAGTCTGATGAACATGAGAAAGTTGCTCGTAAACAGATATCCTTTCAAGGAATAGTAATATCCTCCGACGAGTTGCCGAACTTTTGAAGTCTCCCCAGTGATTGATTAACCAAAATGAAAAAAGCGATCGAATTCTGGATAGAAATAATATATAGGAGTACATGTGCTTTAGCATTGATAAATTTTTGTACTAAAGACCCTATGAGGAAGCTACATATGTATTTCCTTCAACACACATACCTTTCTTGTCTCGAGGTTGGAAGCGTGAATGTGAGTGGTGCCTCCATAATATTATTACCCGCGATTGAGTCACAAATATCAGGCACCAGCAAGTCAGCTTCGAATCTATAAATAAAGCAATTACAAAATAAAAGTGAGTTTCACATCCTTATTAACACTGTGTACAAGTTTCAAAGAATACATACCTTTCGATTAATATTTTCGCAAGCTCCGATGGCCTCATGAATTTCCGATACAACGAGAGAAATATTAGGCTAATATTTTCATCTGATACAAAGGGCGACATGTATTCGTTAATAACCTAGCATTACTTGACTAAATTCTAACGCATGTACCTTGCTCATTATCGATCACTTCGTCTACGATATTTTGAATTGTCTCTCCTTTGTTAGTGGTGCTAGTGGCAGTCGTTACGGCTGTGCCACAACTGCTCGTTCGACTTAAAACTGTTGCAGTTGAATTTTTTATACTAATGAAGGTCAAATGTCAATACACTAGCTGTTAATGAACGATTATTACTGCATACCAAAGTCTGTCATTATTCATTTCCATTTCTGCAATGGTGGGTATATTTTTTTGTTCATCATTTGATAAGTCGGTAATTGTGGTTGAAGGCACGGTGCAGTTTGATGTATCTGTCAAGCTAGCAGTAATGGGATGATCGTGGCATTGTTCGTTGTCTTTTACTCTTGACTGCTGTCTATACAGCAACATTTTTCTATCCGAGTAAATGAACTGTATAAAGTACTTTTGTAATAGTCGTACACCAGCTTTTGTCATTGTATTTGATTCCACAGCTTGGATACCAAATAAGCTTCCTATCAAGTGTCCTAATTGTGTATCCACCGCTCTCTCTAATGTCAAATCTGACTTGAGTCCAACTAACAAGCAGGGTACATGCTGAGACACGAATATATCTAAAGCGTCACCGCATTAATGTTTTTGTTTTTGTTTATGATTTTCCTTTTCTAAGTGTAGTCCCTCATCATACATACTGATCATGTCTGGCAAATAGTTTATAGAATCTCTATTTGTGGTATCATAACAAATGAACGCTCCGTCCAATGAATCCATATTCTAATAATAAGTTAGGACAATCAAGATGTCTTCAAAAATAGCCATCACTTACTGTAAAAGGAATTTCATTGTATTCGATAATATGTACGATAAATTGTTGATTGTTCTTTAGCCGGTATAATTTTCCTATTGCTGGTGAAACTGTAAAATGCGATAAATTAGACTTTTTTTGCATGAATCGTAAATAGTTGAAGCACTCTGCGATTATTGAACCCACCATTATTTTTAAAAGAATCATGTTCGTCTCTTTGTATCTCCTCGATATCGAAATGTTCAATAAGTGATGACTTTCCGGTTTGACTGACAGTGGATATCACTGCTAGTACAAAAGATATCTAATAGGTTGTACGTGTTATTACTATGAATGAAACTGATTTCGTGAAATGCCATATATTACATGATCCTCGCAGTTGTTGTCATATTTCTTTTTATGATGAAGTGAATGTATAAAGGTATTTGTATTGGATTTGTGTTTCAAGATAGAGCTTAATTTGCGAGAAATCCACATGTCTAATAAAATTATTGTATTGCGCAGAGAGAAAGAAAAGAAAAGAAAGGTAACAAAAGAAAAAAAAAATAATAAGAAAGGGGATAATTAGGCAATTACAATAAAAATATTCCTCAATGTTGAAACCCCTTTTATTGCATTGATTGCATGTTAAAATACAAACTGCTCTCCATAAACGTACAATATCAACAACATTATTTGATCTTATGATTTGAACAAAATGGCTCTTGATACGTAAAACGTAACGAAACTTTAATTGTTTCTTACTTGCATAAAGTTATTGTCCACAAGTCGTCTCACCAGTCGGTACATACATACACAGAATGTGCACACTAGTGCCAGAGAGAGTTACATAAATCCATTTACTGGTTGCATTACCTCATTATTGAGTAGTAGTTATAAGCAGTACCAATAATACTTTTATGTAGTGCGGAATTTTTAAGGCTCATCGTTTTCCAAAAGTTTATGTTACTTTAAGTTTACACACATTCACATACAAGAGATATTTGCAAAGAATACACAGTGTATATGTATGAGTGTTCTGCTAATAATGCCCCAAATTTTCTATAGCAAATGGGGATATAAAAAAGTTTTATGGTACATATGGCATACGAGGCGGTATTATGTTCATGCATCCAAGTGCGCTGAAAAGCTACATATGTTCCATTTGCTTGTCCGGGCACTGTACCTGTACCTGTACCTGTCGATCTGGAGAAAGCTGTCATTTTACATGTCGTCGTGCTTTTATACAGGGTACATGTGTAGGTATAAATATTATCCACTTGGTTACCCCATTCTCAATTGATATATTAGTAAATAGTACTCCTGCTACCCTCGAATACCACTTTTTTTTATATCCCAAACGCAAAATATGCCTTTACGTTGGCTTTACATTTGACAAGCACTTCAGACATTTTTACATTGGCTCACTTATACACAATAACCATATTCATCAAGCTTGAAATTGAATATATTATGGTCATTTAGAACTACTTTTATTTGCTAATGATATTATGTACTCATAAGGCAGAACAATGTATGCACTACTTGCAATTAAGACGACCAAGAAGAAGGTAAATATGCGCAAAATCGATGGTGATATACAAATGAAGGTTTTGAAGGAACAACAAAAATACCCTTTCCAACATGTCCTCGAAAAAATGTATTTATAGAATTATCTCCTATACCTAAACTTATCGACCAAAAGAGAAGTTAAAGTTGAAGTAAGGAAGAGGAGAGAATCCGAGAGTCAATTTAAAACAAAACTTTGGCCAATAAGGGACCTGAAATTTAAATGAGCGAATAAAGCTGGAAGAGAGAGCCTTTTTGCAACCCAAATGTAATATCCTTCCCACCCTCTTTCTTTCCCCATAGAAAAAAAAAAAACCTCAAAGCTAAAAAAAAAACTAAAAATACCTCATCACCTTTATCGTTTATTTGAATATACTTTGTTCTTCAAATCCTAGGGGTTACTTTGATTCGCGAAAAAGTAATGTCATCTTCCAATTATCATTTACCGACTATTGCTGCTGTTGCAGGCATCGCTTTAGCAGCCTCAAGTTACGTCTTATCGACAAACAATAGTTACGAAAGTAAAAAAAGAAAAAGAAGAGTCAAGTCAAAAATTCAAAGAGGTAAAAAAAAAAGATATTTGAAATGAACACCTAAAGAAGACGCCTTAATCAATTCTTTCTTTAAAAGAACGTGATGGTCAATTCATCTTAGGTCTCGTCAATACCCAAAACTATTGCTTTGTTAATTCAGTTTTACAGGTATAATAATAGTGCCAAAAAAAATAGTGCTAAAATACTTATCTTATTCCTTAACAGGCATTTGCTACATTAGCTACTTTACGTTCTTATCTCGCAAGTATCCTTAATCTAAGTAGCGTACAAAGAATCTGTTTCGCTCATATTTCACACATTTAGGCTGAGCGCGTTGACGAACAAGGCGATGAATCAGCTCCCCAAGTACCACAAAACGAGTTTATTCTGCAGTCAGTTGCCTGTGCACTCTATGCTACTATTGAAAGTGAGTTTATTATTGATAAGATTGGGTTGTAGGAGAAGGCAAGTGTTAATAGTATTGTTGCAGTGTTGAATAGACCTTTACCAAAACCAAGATCTATCGCACCAACGGATTTCTTGAGTGCTTTAGAAAGAAAGTCTGGAGGAACCATTAATCGTGACCAACAGGTAATAATAATATTCGTAATCGTACATATGAAACACTTTGCCAAGTAATAACAACAACGCAAAATTCCTTATAGGATGCTCATGAATTATTTCAAATCATTTCAAGTGTATTAACTTCAGAGGAAGAGATTCAATATCGTGAGAATGCTACTTCTCTGTTGGATGCTTCTACACTTCGAAGCTTTACTATCAATGAAAATGTAAGTGACTCATCCCAGAAAGAAATAACTCATCATAGTAGGAAACTCACCTTTTTTTTTTTGGTTGCAGGATAATGGAGACTTTGAAACATCCTCGGTGTCTTCATTTGGCACGACAGCATCCATGTGGAGTTCGTTCTCTGTTTGTACAGTAGGTGGTAACTTGCGTCCGAGACGCCGTAGTCCCAAAAATCCTTTTACGGGACTAGCTGCTTCCAAAATTAGTTGTATGAATTGTGGCTATACGGTATGTGTGTAAATCCCCCCATTATTAAAAATATGAGATGGTATTTAATTTATACTAAAACAATATCGTTTTATTTTGTGTGTAGGCTCCTATTAGACATCACACCTTTGATAACATCTCATTAACAGTACCTCAAGTGGTAGGTTTAATGTATGTTTATATTTGCTCAATGTTGACTAATCAACGTGTTCATTCATAGTCTAAATGTTCTCTGGAGAGCTGCTTGAAAACTTATACAAAAGTTGATATTTTGACTGATTTTCAATGTAGAAAGTGCACCTTGGTCGCAACATTAAAAGCCTTGACCGCCGAATTAGAAGTTGTTGACGGAAAGGATGAGGAGAGAGCATTAGCGTTGAATATTGATATCGGTAGATTAAAGGATGCATTACAATCAAACATAGAAGCCACCTTGGTAAAGTTATTTTTATATGTGAAAGAGAGAAGGGGAAGACTGACCCTTAAAAAATGTATAGTATGGTCTTCCTTTGGTTACCCCTAACGCAACACCATGTACCACAAAGCAGACCATGTTTGCTAATCCACCAAAAACACTTTGTCTTCACCTTTCTCGGTCTATATATCATCCATCTGGTATCATCCAAAAGAACAGCTGTCAAGTTGAGTTTCCAGAATATCTTGATTTAGCCCCTTACACAACAAATGGCTATTTGAATACAGCAGACCCCTCAGCGTCTTTAAGTTCCCCACCTCCAACTCCTGTGCTACCTCATACTCGCACAAGTCGCACAAGTCTTGTTTATCTCCGGAATATGACAAATGGACATCGATTCACACATCATCACAATAACAGTAACAGCGGAAATGATGGTCTCGGCGTGGCATTAATGTCAAACAAAGACGATCGTCCAGTACAAAACGCTTTACCCTCATTGTCTATTGTACCTGTATCTCGAGCCATTCAGTATAAATTATGTGCGGTCATTGTTCATTTTGGAAACCACAACTCGGGTCATTTCATCACCTATCGCAGAAAGAAATTGCCAACAGGTCATGAAGTAAGAAGCCCTCTCAGTGAAACAAAGCCTCGCCCTCCCACCAAGTTCTGGAGATGCAGTGATGAGGTCATTGAAGAAGTTGATTTGGAAACTGTGTTAAAAAGTGAAGCATACATGTTGTTCTATGAACGCGACGTCTGATATCCCCCACCACCACCTCAATTCCTGTATTATGTATTTATTTTGATTCCGAAAAAATAACTGATAATAAAAAACTATATATATATCCAAAGGCAATCGTGGAATTGTATTGTACAGTCCTTTTTTTTATTATGTTATGTGGATTGAATTCATAAATATACATGGATCTTGCTAAATATTGCCACAGAGTGCAAGATGGAAAGGTATATTATATACAGAAAGGAATTATATATTAAGTACACTGACACTTCTCTTTTGTGAGTGCTATTCTTGACATCTTTCATACAAAGAGTGTGGGGTTTCTAGTTGCTGGATATATAAAATTCTTTGGAGTATCCAAAATGAGGAGTGATTTTCCTAAAATTAAAGTAACATAAGGTCAGCTTTGATGAAGGGTACATATTAGTTATGCTTTTCACTCAACATACTTGCTGAAAGGGGCAATGCTATTGCCAAAATAACCTAAACGGTATGTACCACGCTCTACATCGCTGCTAACATGCCACTCAATTGTGGCTTCAGACATACCCAACAATTGTCGCTTGTAGCTCCAAATAAATCTACACAATGTAGTCAGCATTAACGAGATACGTAATTCTTCGATGCTACTTTCAGGTAACATACCTAGTGTCATAATCATCGTCAGTTCGAACAACTCTCCATACACTTTCTCTTTTGTGAGTGCTATTCTTGACATCTTTCATACAAAGAGTGTGGGGTTTCTAGTTGCTGGATATATAAAATTCTTTGGAGTATCCAAAATGAGGAGTGATTTTCCTAAAATTAAAGTAACATAAGGTCAGCTTTGATGAAGGGTACATATTAGTTATGCTTTTCACTCAACATACTTGCTGAAAGGGGCAATGCTATTGCCAAAATAACCTAAACGGTATGTACCACGCTCTACATCGCTGCTAACATGCCACTCAATTGTGGCTTCAGACATACCCAACAATTGTCGCTTGTAGCTCCAAATAAATCTACACAATGTAGTCAGCATTAACGAGATACGTAATTCTTCGATGCTACTTTCAGGTAACATACCTAGTGTCATAATCATCGTCAGTTCGAACAACTCTCCATTGATTAGGGCCGATCTTTTTCTCAACCGTCAAGAAAGTCTTGTTCAACATTGGATCATTGCGAGGATTTGCTGCTACAAATAATGCCGAGACAACAGGTGATTGGCTCCTTGGATAATGACTGGATGATACGTCTCTTAGGACATCCCCAAATGACCGAAACAAATGAGGCTGATCAGACCTGTAAACTGGTGTGAGATTGAATGATTTCTTGGTATAATCGGGGAGTTCCTCAGAAACTATGCTATGATTATTTGGGTTGGCCATCATAAACACCAGTTCCTCAAATGCTTGAATGTAAGCACTCAAAGTATGGGGTCCATACGGCGTCTATTAGATGCACATGATATATAATTAATTAATAAATCAAACAAATAAAGCGGTACGTTGGTCATGTATCATTATTATTACCGAAGCTCCCTCATATCTTTGATTCTGATACTCTTCAAATGTCGTACAATAGGACTACGGGCGAAGGTCATGTCAATTATCTGCATACATAAATCATCTGGGATATTTAACTTACTGCATAACCGTTAGCCGGTCCCGAATGGATAACAACCGTATTTTCATCTCCCAATCGATGTTCAATTACTGCTTTTTTGATTGCATTTCGGAGTCTTCTTCCACTCATAGTGGTGAATTCCGAAGGAACAGCATAAATAAAAACATTGCCTATTCTCAATAGTTGAATATCGAGAATATTGGGTTGCCAGGTGTGTAAATAAGTCATCTCCCCAGTATCAAGCAAAATGGGCTTGGGTGCCTGACAACGCTTTTGGTTGGCCGTCGGTGTCTTGACAATATTTTTGATTATATCCCAGCCAAAATTGCCTTTTGTTGTATTTTGATAAAAACCATGAAGAGCCGGTCCATCCGTTGTTCCAGCAGCTATGTACATAATCGTGGTGTTAAAAAAATATCAAGATCGCCTAAATGTTGATCGAAAAGTATATTAGCTTTTCACTTACCAAACGCATACCCCTAAATCAACAAAGACAAAAAACAATGATATCATGATGAGCCAAATAAAGTTAATATTGATTTTTTTTTCCACTTCTTACTTACCATTGCTGGTAGGCATAATTCCAAATTTTCCCCAGAGTTTTTATCACGAACAACTGCTTTTGTAATGTCCCAGTAGCGTTGAACGTAATCAACTTTTCCTTCTACGGCAATTCCTTGTGATGATGCTTTATACAACTGCAAAGCCTTGAGGGCTTGGTTTTTGCCTATGATACGATTCGACTCGATGTCACTAATGTCCCACCCAGGTCCTCTACATTTGGAATTGCGAAAGACAATAAATAAACAAATGGCACTGATGATATTTATGTAATCACATTTTGTATTACCTGCCATTGCATGTCGTACCGCTGGGGCATATGGAGTCGCGAGTGCCATCACATGGTATGTCAGTGCCAGTACAGTAAGCACCCAACGTGTTAGGGCTCACATCACCTTCATTGCTTTGTCCGAACGCGGCAACAAACTTCCCGTGACCAGGTAAATCTCTCTTGCCATTCATCAACTTTTCCGTAAGGTGTGCTGCATAGCCTTTGTTATCTCCATTGATCAATCGATTTGTATTGTTTACAGAGACTCCATGCACAGGAAACCTAATAGATTAAGCATAAAGATTTAGATATTGAAGTATTGTGAGCGCCCTACTTTTCCTTTTTACCAATTAATCAATCCAAGATCATCCCCGGTTCTGCTCTTAAAACTCAAAACCGTCATGATTTTGTCCACATCGTACTTGAATTGTGATCTTTCTTCATAGGGATTTAATAAATAAGCTTGTGGTGATCTGTTGATGTTTGTGTCTAATAATTCCCCTTGGTTTAAAGCAAGTGACCCTTCTTCAAGGTTATCATGTGCATTAATAATCGATTGCATAATTCCTTGCACCATTGGGTTTACAGTTTCTTCAATCCATCCTAATACCGATATCTCGTACAATGCTAAAGTAAAGAAAAGAGGGGGAATTTGATAAAATTAATATTCATATATTAAAATCAATCGATCATTACGTATGTATGTAGCTTACTGTATTGTAAATAGCCTCCTACGCCACTGTGAGAGTGAGTGCTGGATATCATGACATTCTTTTCGTTGTATAAATTATTTCCAAATTTCGCTTGTAATCCTTCGACGACTCGCTTCTTGACAATATCTCCCATCGATTGGGTGTCGGTATTTACGAAAACAATTCTACTGTCGTCATCATCCACTACAATAAACGCTCTAGACCATAGTCGTTGTAAAATTCCTTGACCTGTTTGTCCATTTTTTGCATAACCCATCATCATCACTTGTGCGACAGGACCGGTTATATCAGATATTCCGGTTCCAATTCGATAGCCATTTATTAGCACCGAAAAAAATGACAAAATGACTGACAGAAATTGTATTGTGAAATATTTCATGATTGTAGTTGTCAAAGAGTGAGAAAGAGAGGTAGTTCAAAAATATTATAGAAAAAGTACACAAGTTTATGAATGAATTTATATTTCAATTGGTGAGGTTTGGCTTTCGTGCGAAGTTTTGCTTCTCAATCGCCACTTTAAAATGTGTTTTAAATAAGGGGAATGTACGTATAATCTTTTGCAATGAAAGGTGTGAGTCAAAGAATAAAAAAAAGATAAATAGTTGAAAAGGAGAAAGGAAGGAGATAAAACGAAGGAGAATTTTAAGAACAGAATGTGCCTTATCTATTCGCATTTTCATCATCTGCTTGGGTAGCGAGTAATAACCATGAATTTCCCTCGTGATGGCGTTGAAGAAAAAATAACCTAATTTCTTAATCCATTGACTGCGCTAACAACAATTGTTGACTTTGTACGCACATATGCACATATTTGTGATAAGATGATGGCAGTGCATGATGTAGAAATGATTTTCAATAAAAGGTGTCTTGTACATTTTTTGAAGGTATGTACCTAAGGTGAATTTATTCAAGAAATTTGAATTATATTCTGTAGAACTAACTACATACATGTGTCATCGGCTCAAAGTACGTATGTAGCACCTAAAACGTCAATTTAAAGAAAAGTCTCGTCTTTACAACTGCACTAATACTAAATAGGCATATTTACATTTTAGGGCTTTTTACCAATGAGTGGAAAGAAATGGACAGAATAATGACGGTACATAAATCCTCTTCCTTGGGGCCAAGAAACTGTTATTGGTCAAACAATTTCTTTTTTACAGCCATACGTAGATGAATAAAAAAAATCAACTTTTGAAAAAGAAGACAGGTCTATGAAATGTTCATTTTTTTTTTTTTTTTTTTAGGTATAGATGACATCAAAAACTCAGAAGAGCAATAGAAGAGCAGTGGTTATGTATTGATATTTTAAAGTACCTGTACAGTGATATTCTTGTACGTAACAGGTCGCGCATAGTAAACACGGTCTTAACACCTTATCTTTTACATATATTTTAATGATACAAAGTACGTAGTTTCACAAGCAATCTTTCAAAGTTAAACACTGACAAAAGCCTAAATATTGAGAATTTACAATTATCAAAACATACATAAATTGAACAGATGAGGAAGGAATGTTTATTTGGTGCAGAGGACTGGCGTATTGAAATTGATTTTGTCGTGAAAAAAATATCTGTTAAACGTTTATTAAAGATACGTCTTTAAGAATGAAAACAAGCTTTGAAGAAAAAGTGGTTGGTATGAATATTTATGTGTGTGTAATTTAATAATTGCTCACTTCGCAATGATGGAGTGCGTTGGGAATCTTGTTGCGTTCTGATATTTTCCTGCCAATTTGATAAAGTTGGATGATATCGATGGGCAATCTTAACCAAAAGACTTTGTTTACGGCTACGTAAGAAGAGACGAATGTCACGCATATTGGAAACTGCAGTGATACCTTCCAAGAGCGAGTGAGTGTGATACGAGCAATTTCAAAAGAAACATAAATGCCCCTGGCGGTCAATTGTTGTAGGTAAAATGTGATGATGAACTCTACAATAATCTCTACGTATCTCGGATTTTTGTAGTCAATACACTATCCACCTTTTCTTTTGAATAGATCCTCTTTCCTCCATAATTTTCCCCATTCTTGTATCAAGTAATCTTCCGTATCTTGCCAATTAGCCTTCAAGTTCACATATAGCCAGATCGGCAAACATCGAGGCAAAAGTTATGAAGGCATGATCTGGAAGTCCCATCGAGTAGTTCATAGATGATGCACGCAAAGAGGCAGTCAAGTTGTTGAGCAGGCAATCGCCAAACACCTTTGTCGCAATTCCGCTCTGTTGGCCGTCGCTCCGGATAAACATGTTGAAAAGAGGGTTTTTATCCACTCGAGTCAAGGTTTTTCGAATTACAAATGACGTTGCTTAAACGCCTCTCTACTTTCTGCAAAAGTTTGTATCAATTGCTCGTCGTGTAATAAATCTTCTCTATTCATGGTGTCAAAGCGATTTTCGTAGTAATATAAGTCTACAACGATTTGCTCTATATTCTCGTGATGTCTGTACAAAATTATTAATATCAATTACTTTTTTGTAACTTTTAGTCTATATTTATTTTTATATCTTACCTTAATATTTGCTCCAAATCACTGGAGTTGGTTGTCAACCCAGCATAGTCCAAGGTGACCAAGCAAATTTTTTCGTTGTTCGTGATAAAACTCAGTAGGTCTAATGCAGAAAATTGTTTAATGTGCCTTCTAATAACGCGAGTTATCGTTTTACCTCTTGAGTTTCCATGGATGTCTTTTATTCGCTTTAAGATGTCCATATTGCATTTTTTGTCTCGAGCATGGAGTGGTATGATAGCGTTCTCCATAGGAGAGACGAATACATATTCAGCCAAAGAACGTCCTCGAAGATTTTCAACCATCGTTTGCAAGAGCTGAACATGGTTTTTCGACATTCTTGCCTGTACCGACTTCCTACAGTAGCCGACGATCGTATATCCTTCTTCTTTCAGGTTTTCATCTTTATTTGATGTGCGGCAAGAGTACCGCCAATTCTGCTTGCCACATCGCCTACTCAAATGAATCACGCATGAATATCAAATCGTATTCTCTGCTTCCTTTCATACTTTACCACGAAATTGTTCTTTGATGACGCTCAATTTTCTGGCTCTACTTGCTTCTCCCTTGTTGCTGTTGGACACCCTTCTGCCCTTGTCACCTTTTAAAAAATTGACGCCAGCGGATGAGCACCAGCTCGTGAAGGATTTATTGCTTTTAAAAATACTTGAATATTTCTGAACGACAAGAAATATCTCTGTAGTTGACAAACTCCTTTGTTCGTAGAGGTGATTTTTGAAATTCAATTGAGTTATTTGCTGAAAGACTATTTCAGTGAACTCCTTCACTTGCGCCTTTGTTTCTGCTGACACTTTGATTAGCACCATCATAAATATGCATTGCAATAGACATAAGTGATTACCAAACTGGATATTCTTGGGTTCTCCTTCTCCTTTTTCCAGCTCCTCTTACAATGGAGATCGATGGTAGGCAGCAACATACCAAAAGATAGTTACCTCGCTGAGTAACATTGGTTTGAAGGGCTTGGTAGTGTAGCAGATGTCTGCTTCTTCCATCCTCTTAATTTTGGCTAAACACTCCTACGCGTTGATAAAAAAGTATTGATATCAATTATTTTATCATGTATACCAGACTAAAATCAATTTTATGCTTTACCTTGAATCTTTCTTTGAATCATCTGGTTGGTGGACAATCCAGCACAGTCGCTTGTGACTAAACAAATTTTCTTTCCGTTGGTCACAAAATTTAACAAGTCTAATGCAGAAAATTATTCAATACGTATGCCATCTAATAACACGCGCGAGTGCTATACCTCTGGAGTTTCCATGATTGTTTTCCAACTCGTTCAAAATACGTGTTCATGTTGCACCTTGCATCTCGGACAGAGAGAGGTATCTCAGCGTTTTCTACTGGTGAGACAAAGACGAAGTTCGCCAAAGAACGTTCACGAAGATTTTCAACCATCGTTTGCAAAAGCTTGACGTGGTTTCTGGATATTCTTGCCTGTACCGACTTTCGGCAGTACCCAACGATAATGAATCCTTGTTCTTTCAATTGTTTTATTCTAGTTTGGTGTGTGGCAAGAGTACCACCAATTCTTTTCGCCAGATCACCTATTCAAATAAATTACACATGAATATCAAATCGTATTCTCTGCTTCCTTTTATACTTTACCACGGTATTTTTTTTTTTCAAAACATATAAAGATCTAACATATCGTTCTTTTCCAGAATAGGGTGCATTTAAGAAGTCAACATTTGCCTTGGAGCACCAGGTTGCAAATGATGCTTTGGTTTTGAAAAGAGTTATAAACTCTTTCACCATATTAAAAATTGCCGTAGTTGATAATGCCTGGTTTACATAGCAATTATTATTAAGGTTTGCCTGTGATTTGGATTTCACAACAGCGTTTAAGAACTCCTTGACCTGGGCCTTTGTTTCTGTTGACACTTTGATTAGTATCAACACAAATATACATGCGTAACAATAATCATAATTACCAAATTTTATATCTACGTCTTCTTCCTCTTCTTTCTTGTTCAAATCTATTTCCAGTGGATAAAGATGATAAATATCCACCTATCCATAGATGGTTGCTTCGCTAAGAACAATTGGTTTATACGGGTTGGTAGTGAAACAAATGTCCGCCTCCTCCATGCGGTCAATCTTCTCCAAGCATTCTTCTGCATTATTATTGTTAAAGGGCTTTCTATAGAAGAAACAGGCCGCTTGTTCTCTGGAAAATCCATTATTGTTCGCAGCCTTGTTCTTCTCTCTGCTACTGGTTTTCATAAACTTTGCCGTGCGTTACACCTCCATGTGCTCAACGCCAACGCTGGTGCACCAGGGGGGAAGGAATTTACCGACTTCAGAAGACTGGTGTATGTTTGTAACATACGAAATATTCCTGCAGTTGTGTTGTATTTCTCTTGCAAAAAACCAGCTCGCTTTTTCAGCTCTAATACTGTGCACCGGTACTTTGTGAGACTGTTGTCAGTGAATCCGATCAGAGGTACTGTTTGAGTAAGTTACGCATTAATATTGAATCGATTTTGCTTCCTTTCCCTCCACTACATTATTTTTTTTTATCAGTCGTAGCTTACCTGAAGACAGATGTTGATATAACAGCCAGGTCCTTTACTGACTAGACGTACAGAAACAAGGATTTTTCGTAATACGATGTCTCGAAATTCCCTTCAGAAACTGGTTGGAAATCGGCGGAGTTACTACTTGACCAACTTTGCTTAAGAGAAGGCTTGTATATCAAAATGATAAATCGCTTGCAGACGACAGGAAATAGACGAGGTCTCGGAAGTACCTGAGCATTGATAAATCCCTTGATCTGCCTCCTTGTTTCGGTTGTTAATATGATCAGACAAGCCATAACATATCATTGCTAGAAAATCATTTACCTAAGCCAATGCTTCACTATCTTCAAAAGGTGGGTCGCTGTCAACGGTGATATTCCCACTTTCGATCATTTGCCACCTTCGGCATTGATATGATTTAATGTGACTTTGCGGGTGGTGTCTTCTCTGTGATTGCCGCTCCTCGAGCTCTTTTTTCCAAGAGGTAGGGTTGGTACTTTCTAAAGTTGCATCGCTGAGAACACAAAGTTGCGGACAAATTGTGGTCAAACGAGGATCTGAATTTTCCATACGATTGATTTTCTCCAGGCACCGTAGAGCAGTTTCGCGTGTTTTCCTTATTAGAATATACAGCTGACGTTCTCTTTTATTATGGTTTATTGTTCTCAGGTTCCTTGGTCAATAGGGGAAGATGGGTGTTGTCAATCTACATAAATCGCTGTGTTCCACTTTGCGCAATGAAGCGAAACTTTGATGGTGAAGCGCATTGAACAATGCCGCTCAGTCTCTCGTACACACAGATCCTTCACAGTTGTTTAAAGAGGGTTCCGTTGTCGTCAATCTGCATAAATTATTGTCTTGCTCAATATGCAAGGTTGCAATGCATAAATGCTGAAGCGCATTCATTGTCTTGAGTTATCCCGATCCTCATTATACCAGCTTTTGCGACATGAAAATTCTTTAGAAAGGAAAACTCATCCTTTCTCTTGATAATTTCTTTTTCGTCAATTTCCCAAAAGACAAAGAAAAAATAGGGGTAATACATACAGTCCAAGATTAAATCCCTAAAACATTAAAATCATACAGTCTTTTGGACTTAATCTGCAGTCACATAAGAAAAAGTTAATTCAGCCAATAAGGGACCAGAATGAGATAGTTGATTAATTGACCTGAATAAAATTGGTTACTGTCCACATAGATCTTTATGTCAAAACTTAAGAATACTAATCATACCACTCAAATTGGAGAGTCTTTCACTCAAAGTACATACGTACCACAACTCCCTTTCTTAATTTAAACTGATAATAGATCCACAGATATCCACAATAGCAGGTCATGAGGGTCATTTTACTCACAATATTGTATTAGATGAGGTTTTTAAATAAAGTTTATTACATTTCTTTCCTCTCAACGTTATAGAAGCTTAAATTGTGAGCAGCTTATGAGAATTTTTAGTGTGTACGTGTTCAGCTCAAGAAAAAATAGGGGTAATACATACAGTCCAAGATTAAATCCCTAAAACATTAAAATCATACAGTCTTTTGGACTTAATCTGCAGTCACATAAGAAAAAGTTAATTCAGCCAATAAGGGACCAGAATGAGATAGTTGATTAATTGACCTGAATAAAATTGGTTACTGTCCACATAGATCTTTATGTCAAAACTTAAGAATACTAATCATACCACTCAAATTGGAGAGTCTTTCACTCAAAGTACATACGTACCACAACTCCCTTTCTTAATTTAAACTGATAATAGATCCACAGATATCCACAATAGCAGGTCATGAGGGTCATTTTACTCACAATATTGTATTAGATGAGGTTTTTAAATAAAGTTTATTACATTTCTTTCCTCTCAACGTTATAGAAGCTTAAATTGTGAGCAGCTTATGAGAATTTTTCACTCTGTTCGGTTCAGCTCAAATCATGGGTCAATTATATACAAATCTGTTGCACCCAGCATGTTAGCAAGATTGCGCGTCAGGCGATGGGGCCCCACGTCTTTTTTTACCATAGTGAAGGTGGGAAATACACGAAGCGAAGCGAAGGGGCTATTTTCCCCCGTAACGAAGGTCCAAAAAAATATGTGGGGTGAGCCCCCCACACTGCCCTCACCCAGTGGATTAGCAAGCCTGCCGCAGGCACGAGTTTTGAGGCCCCCAAAGAATGAAGGGTCGAAAAAAGTCCCCAGAGCGCAGCGGAGGGCCGACTCTTTTTCCCCGGAATTCGGGGGCGTCTCAAAACTCGTAGATATTTAAAATGCTCATATGTACAAATGCTTTAATTTAAAAAAAAATGATATATGTAAAAACTATGATTAATTACTATTGCGTCAGTAGATTGTCAAGTGTAATGTAGTGTAATTAAATTAAGAGGCAGTGCTTGCTGCTGTGTCATTAGTGTAAGGTAGTCGGAAAGTCGGCTCTGCGACATTATCGCTCACTGGTGGTGGCGCTTTTTGCTGAGGAGAGTAACATTCACCTCCATTATTCTCTTCTTCGACTTCTTCGATGGTAGGCGGTGATTCATTCTCTCTTGTGGTGGTGATAATGGAAGGAAGAGGTGGATTATTTCGTAAATGAGCCTTGTAAATATCGGTAGACCCACTAGAAGATGAACTTCTTGGATTGTCTCCATACTCGGTCGAGTTTGAGGAATCTAAACTAGTATCACTGCGTCGATTTTTAGCATTATCATTACTTCGGTTAGAACTACTGCCGGCCATACTACCGCTATAATAGAGGTAGATTTGTTATTAATAAGGTATGTATGGTCGCAACAGTAAATTTGAAATAAATGGAAATTGATACATACCTGCTAGGAGATTCTCTTTTAGCCTTCTTACGTAGTCTTGCAATCTTTCTATTTGTTGCATCTTGTTCAGATTTGAAATTATTAAGGTATGTTTGGTAATTCTGCGCAAGAACAAAGTGCTTTAGTGTAAGTATCGCATAAGCTTTCACTCCTTTCAAAACTCACCTTGTATTCATCAGTTTGTCTGTATGCGTTCAGCGCGTCAAGATAATCATCTTTTGCTTTCATTGCTACTTTTTCGTATCGTTGTTTTTGGTTGTTTGGAAGATGCTTCCACCGATCACCGACAATTTTAGCTATCTCCACAAACGTCATATCGTGATTCTTGTTGATCTCGGCTCGAGCATCGTTTGAGAACATAATGTATGCGGATGGTGGTTTGATGGGTGCATTTTTGTCTGGCTTGGGGTGACGTCTGTACTTTCTCTTTAACACCTTTCCTTCTCCACCACTATCGTCTTCTTCATTGGATGAGAACGAAGATGACCTCACACCATCCACTCTATTATTTGTGAAATCATTGACGGTTTGATGATGAATTAAATTTTCTGGCTGGGATTTTTCGTTATCTCCACTGCTACTCTCCGCTAATCGTGATTGTTGACGAGGGCGGTAATTTTGACTTGATGTGCTAGCATATTGACTGCTATTTGAAGACTCGTATGCATTATTGACACTTGTTGGATGTTTCACTGAACTCATAGAACCATATCCACTTGTTGTATAAGAACCCTCGCTACTATGGCTTCCATTACTCTGTTCTAGAGAGATCCAAACAAACATAAATATACCATTTTTTTGAAATAGCAAAAATATGAGGAGCTTGAAACTTACTTGGAGTTGCAATAGCTGTAGTAGTAGTGGTGGTGGTGGGGATCATGTTTGGATCCACTCCCAACATCAAGGGTTGGTCTTGTGGTACACCGTTTAATGTGGCTATTCCTCTTTGAATAACCTAGAGCGCTAGTGTTAGAATATGGCACTAGTGGAAAATTAATATTTTCTGGAATCATTCTTTACCCTTCTATGACCTCGTTTTACGTTCAGCGCAACTAAATCGTCTTCAGTGATCTCACAGAGCTAAAATTTTGAATGACAAAAAGAGAAGAAAAATTAATCGTCGATTACAAAATACGATTGGAAGGAGTAAAGTTTTTTTTTTCTCAACCCGGGACCATGAAGGTGAGGAACTTACCGCAGGTAAAGAATCGAAGCCTTCGTCGATAAAAGTTTGAGCATATTGTCCCAAAGATAGTTTATTTAGGAAACTTGCTGTAGTTTCATTTCCTTGAAAATCAAAGGAGACTTTCCTACTACTTGTGTTGGGGCTTGTAGAAGAATAAGAGAACATAATTTCATTCGATTTCTATATCAAAAGGATTAGCATCGTGGCCCATACGTTTCCATGGTGACTGAAAATTTTACAGATAATAATAGATGGCCTTATAATTGTTTTAACTTGAAAAATAAAAGAAGTGGTTTTGTGTGTGTGTATTAAATAAGTGAAGGGGTAAAATAACTTTTTACAAAAAATATAAAAATTGAGAAAAGAAAAGAAGAAAGGAAAGAGACGGAAAAAGTTCCTTCTGCTTTAAAACTCAAGTGAAGAAAAATTACTTAATTTAGTAATAGAAGCTCCCTGTGCAATTTCGAGAAAGTTCCAGGTAACAAAATTTCGCTTGCGAACCAACAGTCGGCGTCATTTTTCTCATTTACATCATTTCCTGACTATTCCCTAATTTAGAAGAGTGAAAATCATCTAACAATATTTTTTATTTGTACAATTTTTTAACTCAGAGAACATTCTTTTACACAAATCGCAGGAAAGAACATTTTTTTCTCCCATACTATAAGAATCGTTAAAAAGCCCCACCACCTGCATTTCTACTACTCATAATAGAGTTCATTTGTTGCTTTCTCTGTTGTTCTAACTTGGGACAATCATTAATTCTATGACCCAAACCACCACAGAAGGAACAGCCGCCTGATAAACTTCCATATTTGTCTGTAGGATCTTCCATTGCAGCAAGGAAGGGTGGAATCTTTTGCTTTGCTTCTCTCAACAAGTGTTTCAAATCCAATCGGATTTGCTCTGAACAATGTTGATTTATAAAGGTGGTCGCAACACCAGTTTTACCACTACGACCAGTACGACCGATACGATGCACTAAAACAAAAAAATATAACACATTAAGGAAAAAAAATTAGGATGAATTTTTTGCTTTTTCTAGATTCGTACCGTAATCTTCGATTTCTTTGGGCATATCGAAATTAATGACATGCTTAATTTCTGGGAAATCGAGACCTTTCGATGCAACATCGGTAGCGACCAAAACATCTTTCTTGTAATCCTTAAACGATTGAATTGCGTATTCACGTTCATCTTGAGCTATTTTACTAGTGAGTAAAAATCCTAAACTAAAAAAAACACCCTTGTTTTTTTTTCATTGCGGCTACTTACTTTTACCACCGTGAATGGCTACAGTTTCTACTCCTTTTAGCAAAAAGTATTCGTGAATGTCATCTACATCGTTTTTATTTTCAGCAAACACAAGGACCTAATTGCATAACAAACAAAGAAAGATGAGCATATTTTAAAATGACTACAATATTAAATTTGTGCAACTTACAGGAGGGGGAGTCTTTTGCAGACATTCTAGGAGATAAACCATCTTGGCTTCTTGCTTTACGTATTCTACTTCTTGAATGACATCTAAATTAGCAGCACCAGCACGACCCACATTCACCACTAAGGGCTTCACTAGTGCCGATAAGGCAAAGTCTTGAATCTTTTTTGGCATTGTAGCCGAAAATAATAGTGTTTGACGTTGACTCTATGATTATAAAATTAAGATTTGCCTAGTTTCCTAAATGGCACTAGCGTTATTTTTTTAGACATTTACCTTAAAATAGGACATGATGTTTCTGACGTCGTCTTCAAATCCCATATCAATCATACGATCAGCCTCATCCATGCATAAATATTTACAATTATCCAAATTTAATTTTTTCCTGTTGAGTAAATCCATCAATCTTCCTGGTGTTGCAACCACCATGTGAATTCCCCTATATTTAACGTTAGTTTCAAAATCAGGAATATTCTAATCGTCGGTAATACCCACTTTTGAAATACATCTTGCTGATCCCTCATATTAATACCACCAATACAAAGTAATGATCTTAATGAAGGGTATCCTCCTTCTTCAAGTGCTTTAGCCATATTATTTAATCCATCGAATGTTTGTCGTGCCAATTCACGCTGTAATATGGGCGAAATTGTCAACATACGTTATTCCTATTACCTCTTATTTACATGTACTTACAGATGGACAGATAATCATACCGATAGGGCCTTCACCTTGAATCAAAGGCAACCTTGTTTCAGCCTCTAATGCAAACATCACCAATGGTAAAGAGAAAGTCAAGGTTTTTCCTGAACCAGTAAAAGCGATACCAATCATATCACGGCCACTCAAACTAATATATTATGCAAATCCCATCATTACTTTCTGCAATTGATCACTTTGGGTTCTTTTTTTGTTACTTACGCGACGGGCAAACCTTGAAGTTGAATTGGTGTAGGAGCATCAATTTTCTTTTCTTTTAAATATTTCAGGATTGGCTCTGGAAATTTCATATCCTAGAATAATTGTTTAATTTCCCCTATTCTTTCCTTCTCTCTTTACAAAATAATCTCTTACTCTAAAGTGTTTGATTGGTGGCACAGGATCATCTCCTTCCACAATAATATGATACTTTTCACGCACTGCTTGATGCTCCTTTTCTGACATGTCACGAATAAAATGAGGTGGTTTCCAACTATATTAAAACAAAACGAGTCAGTCCAAAGCTTGCTCAATGATATTTCATAGTGTGAAATACGTGCGATGTTTTTATCGGCTCCGTGTATTGAGTGCCTAAAGCTGCATCCTGAACGGAAACCAAAGCCTTGTGACGTGCCTGGGCTTCTTCAATTCTTCTTTCCTCCTCCAAACGCTTCTCTTCCTCGGTTTTTTCTATCGATTTTCCAAACTCATAGTCAGCTATTATTTACTCTCCCTCCTTGTTTGAATAGGATTCACCTACCTGGGATGGCGTTGGATAATCTCTGTTGCACTGTTTGATCCAACAAACTAACGTTGGCTCTGGGTCCTGCAACAATGACATCTTCCTCTTCATTTTCCTCTTCTTTAGGCACGTCGGTGAATCTACGTTGTGTTGCAAATTTGTGAAGCTTTTCCATTCGTCGTTGTTTGATGGGAACGTAGGGCACGTAATCATCGTCTGCATCTTCAAATCCCTAATTCAACTTGTAAATACCGTCTTTCTTGACTGGATCTAAACAATAACCCAATACTTACGTTTAAATCGCTCATTTTATACTCTGTATTCACAAACAAGTGCAAAAAAAGTTTTTATGTGAGGACGCAGCAGGAAATCCCTTGTGCTATTCAACCTCCGTTCCAAATCTCGAAAATCCTTCACTCTTCAAGGTCGCCTTTTTACATATCAGCCTATTATAATTCGGTATTGAAGACAAATAGGAATTTATTTGTAATGGAAATGTTAAACATAAGCCTTGATACTGGCCGTGATGCTTAGGAAGCAAGAAAAGCCATAGGTTGAAATCGGCTTTTTTTCTTCAGTTCTAAACACATACAACACGGACCATTTTGAACGATTGAGAAGCAGGAGGTGTAGGAAAGAAATGTTTATTAATCATTAGAAAGTATGAAGGAAGTGAAGAATACGTAAAATAAATTAATTTTGAATTTTGAATAAAAATAAGGGTATTAACATATGGAGTTATGTATGTTTATGATCTTTTGATGAATTCGATAGAAGAACCTTTGGTTTCAGTTCTTCCAGTCCAAGACCAAACATTGGTATTGATTTCTACCTTTTCCTCTACATTACCACCCTTCAACTTGTAGTTTTTGACAATTTGGTATAAAATAGTAACCAACAGCTCCTCACTTGCTTTACTGCCAAGACAGACACGACGACCAGCACCGAATGCCAAATGATCTTTTACTACCTTTCTACCGGATTTATCAAACTCTAATAAAGATACCATCTTCTTTTCCGATTTCAAGAAACGATCAGGGTTAAACTTTTCGGGTTCGGGATAGTAGTTGCTGTTCTTGTGGATAGCATCAATGTTGACTACGATCTCGGAATCTTCATCAATACGGTAGAGAGTATCCTTGTATTCCAATTCGTAATCAGTACGAGGAGTGAAAGAGAGTAACTTGTGAGGGGAATCAATACGAAGACTTTCACGAACGAAAGCGTGGCCGAGAGATTGATCTTCAGTTCCAATTTCTTGCAAAAGACGGGCTTGTAATTCAGGTTCGGTTGCTAAACGTTGGATCAATGTGAAGATAGTAGCAGATAAATAGGTATATCCGTGAAGAGTAATGTGGACCAAATTATTCAACACCTCGGCCTTGGTTAATTGAACGGGCTCAGGATCGTTCTTGGAAGGTTCAATGTTTAATAAGCTCTTTGCAATAGCATCCAACTTGTCACCAGCCAAGATTTTCTGCTTTTCCTCTTCACTCACGTTAGCCACCTCATCCCTTCTCTTTTGATAGATAGGATCGAACCAAACCAAAAACTTTTCCAAAATAGCATCTCTTGACTTGGTCAATTTGGTATTCCAAGTGAAGAGACTTAGGACATCCAGGAAGGAGTTGTAAGTGGGGAAGAATTGACCAATACGATTGTTCTTGCGAGTTTGTCTGTCTTGAAGTTCACGAGATTTTTGGATAATCGTCAGCATAGACTCAGGGTCTCTTGGAACAGAGTCGTTGCCTTCTCCCAACACCAAAGTCAAAGCAGAATCCATAGCAATCATATCCACCAATTGACGCAATTGTTTACCAGTTAAAGTGTTATCCTCTCTCAGTGACTCGCTAATTCCAAAGGACAACTTTTTGGCTTGAGACTTGAAATAGTCTGCAAACTGACCAACATATAATGCGCCTACAACAATATAGATAGCACGTCTCAAACGAGCCCAGTAAACAGCAAAAGGAGCAGAATACACAGTCTTGTTGTGATCAGTCACCATCTTCTCATGCGTGTCGGATGCTCTCTTGGAGGAATTGAGTTGCTCCTTTTCAACCAAACAGAGATGAACAAGATCGGCACTGTTCAACACCGTGAATCTCTTTTGACCAATGTTGACAGAGAATAGATCACCCAGTTCTTTAGACCACCGTGTCAGTGCATGATACGATTCTTTGTTAAAGATAGAGTAGGCATTCAGATAATAAGGCAAACCTTTAGGACTGGGTGCCCAAGGTTGTTTGGGTGTACCATCGGGTTTCTTGTTGGCCCAAATAAACCTTTGACCGAATTGACCAATAACCCAGGTAATGGCGATTGTTACAGCATAAGATAATACACTTCCCATAATAAATTATTGTAAGAACTGTTAAAAGGAAAAGAGAAGAGGAAAAGAAGGTAGTAATTGATGTTAAAAAGGTTTCAAAGAGAAAAAAATATATAAATTAAACTCCAAACTATTTTGCATCAAATTAGGATTGAATGTACAAATTTGGCAGTTTGATCCCAAATAACAAATCTCTTCCGTGCAACTGTGTGCAACAAAAAGCTTAAAATCCTACATGATTTATATTCCAAGTAAAGCGAAATCATTCTTAATATATCATAAAAGGAAATAATTGTAAACGTCAATGCTTACTATTGGCCTCTACTTATCGCTATCAATCCAACCTTCTTGATTAACTTTTATACCGTTCAGAATGTAGCTGAATACGCTCACATAGGTCGGCTGTCATTGTTTTAAATAATTCCCTCTGGCTTCTAAACTGTGTATGTAACAATTTTATATTAGCATGGTGCAATACTCTTGCACACAGCAACAATTCAGAAGTTACTGACTTTTAAATCATCTTGGGTCACGCTATCAAATTCAGAAACGAATTCTTATTGGTCTGAAAAAAAATCGTAACGAAATATCGAGATAAAGGGAAAGTATCCAACTTGATTGTTCTGTCGATAATAAATCATTTTCTGGGCTCTTTCGTTATAAAAATTGACCACAAATGTGTTGCATTTTACATACTTTTTCTTTATCTTCAATATTTCCTCTATCATGAACGTTAATATATAGGATTTGTTTCCTATATCAAATGCATTCTGAATAAATTTGATGGTGTACCTACGCGATGTAAGACTTCATATCTACAGCCGTGCAGAGGTTCGGTTTTTCCGCGTTCTTTGCCTTTTCAAAAAGTTACCGATTACAGTAAAGACTTTGGGTAATAGTCGTCATCTGAGTGGAATAGAATTGTCACACAAGATGCAAAATCTCTTTGTCGTTGGTAAAATAAACTTGTATTGATAGGGACTCCCATCTTTTTATTGCAATGTTCACGAAACAACCTACAAAAAGACTTCCTAATGAAATCAACTGGTTGTGTAACAATGGCAACAACATAACACACATCGACTTCTTTAACTTTTTCAAAACGTACGACGGTACAAGAAGAGCACAAACGCTTCTTAACTGTGATTGAGCATGTGGAGGATGAGAACTTGAAAAAAAAGTTGAAAGATGATTACAACGCGTGGCGCAAGAAAAAAGTTGCTAAGACTTCTGGAAGCAAAGAAATTTGGAAATCAACCTATTAACAGTTGAGAACTCTCCCCCTCGACCTCATGAAAGTGACCATGCTAGTTCCTCTGTAACCACAGCCAATGTCTCAGCAACTACAAACATAACCACCACCACCACCACAGTAGATGGTATCAAAACAATTAGTTTTGAGGATGCCAAAGCAATCATAGCCGAAGATATGAGGACGGAGCACAGCCCAAATATGCATTCAAATTCTTTGTCACGATTCAAGAGAGACGTATATGAATCAATGGAGGCTCCCCTTACCTATGAGACACACTTGCAACATTTACTTGCATTCTCTGATATAATCTACCTTGAGAAAAATCATTTTATCCTGGATTACAAAGCTATTTTGATGAGCCTATAGAGACCATACGTCAAGACATGACGATAACTTTGGTTTCAGCCAACTGAGTCAGAAATTTCCAGTAGTAGATACCATTATCTCTATAATGAATATTGCCAACGACTTAAACTTTGGTACTATGTCAAGGGTCCAAGCGGAAGGCAAGATCTCAAATATGATCAACAACACTGATCAAACTATAATTAGATTGCTGCAGTGTTTCAAGTCAATGGTCGAGTTGCTTCCACTTATAAATCAAAAAAAAAAGAATGCAAAGAGTTCGAACTTTGCACGAGATACATACCTTCAACCATGCTTCCAAAAGCTGTTCGACTGCGATCACCATCAACTCATATTTAAATGGCTGAATACAAATTGCTTTTCTGATACAGACGCTGATCCAAATAAAAACCGACCGGATGGAATCGATGAATAGATATGGATCTTCACAGACTATGCACATTTTCAAAGGTTGGAACCATTAATTTCAACAGAAAGCATATGTTTCAAATTATGGCCGTTGGAACTAGGCTATGAAAGATATTTTAATGGTTGCAGAATTAGATTGCATTTGCTTTCCCCTCAATAACTTAAGGACTCTACTTGGGTACATATACATTGCCCTTTAAGAGTGACCAAAAAGTCTATGAGCAGATACGTAACTCGAACGCATAGTTACCTCAACTTATACCCTATCTTGACAGATTATACCATGTTGTAGATGTCATAAATAAATAATTTTATACTGGCAATGCATTCGTAAGCATCATTATCATTTCTGGAAATAGTGTATCTTTAAATCTATTTCAAAGCTACGTTTATTTAATAATTGATTTTCGTCATGGCCACAACGTAGTTAAATAGGATCCTTAGTCTACCTTTTGTAATCAAAAGGAATACATCATAATTACAATGATTGATGATTTTAACAAAATGGAATCACTATCTGTTACATACAGAAACTGAAGGGGTCAATTTCAATGAAGTGTGCACATAAACTGATGCATATTTCTAAGCTGATCATTTGTTTCATTGGAAAAGTTGAGAATAAGCTGCAGGATGTTGAGCGTTGAAGCTAGACACACATGGCATACAACAATCTTGGTCACACTAAGAGAAATCTTTCAGTTTCAGAAAGAGCAAAGTCGATAATTTATCACGCCCGCAGAGCTAACACTTCACTCGGCTTAACACAAGCAAACTCCCCAACACACCTGGAATGAAATGACACAACGTGAAAACTAGTAACTATCATTAAACAAGCATAATAAGTCCAATGTCTATGCACCTGAGACCTCTAGGTAGATGCCTTGCATCAATCACAAGAGATAAAGGACTCTATGAACTTCAAATTATTAAAAGTGCAGCACCTACGTATTGATACTTGGGAATTTGTAACAAGCTCATTAGTAGTCTGGATGGGTATTTTTTCTCAATCACATCTATGGTCTGTGCCTCACAAACAGAACACAGAGCACGAGAAGATCTCTTTCAGTTGGTATAAACACAACATTTACCTATTAAAAAATCTTAGTTGTCACTTTATGCCTTACTGCTTCCTTCATGCCAATGGCCCCTATCTTGGTCTCAACTGTCATTTACATTCATTTCATCTCCATTCTTTCTTCCCTTCACCTGGTTCAAGATAATCTTACTGTAACTTATTTCTTGAAGATCCACCGCTTTGATATAGACAACCCCACTTCCCATTTCAGTATCATACGCCAAGTACTACTCTTGCCTGTTTCTTTTTTAAAACCATAGGCAATCTCATGCAATTTATGCAATTCAGTTCTATACTGTATATGTAATCATTTATTATTTAATCTTATTTACTAGCACCACCAATCAGTCCAGCTAACTCTGATGGGATTGCCGTCGGCAAACTACCATCTTTAGGCAGTAATCCAGTGGGAATACCTTGGCCATTAGCAGCAGCAGATGCCAAGGCTCCAACACCACTTGCACCATTTCCTCCTAGTAAGCCACCTAATAATGACTCTATGCTACTCAATATAGATGACTGATCCCCAGACTAATAATAATAATAATTTAATTAGTTTGTAAAAATAGGTAGAATTTAGTTTCATTGGACAATTATACTTACACCCAGGGGACATTTGAATCCTACGCTACTCGAGTACGGCACACTGATAGGTATACCAATAATTTTAACAGTTGCCACAACTTTATAGTCTAGATTTATGTTTCCTGCTGTACCACCTCCTAAACCACAATCAGCCATCATCTTTGCTGCGATGACTTGGGTCTGACTATTTGTCACATCCATGGATATAGCAAATGGGAAGTCAATGTTCGTGACTGAGTGAGAGCCAATATGAAGATCGTGAAGGGTACCTCCTCCTAACGCAGTTGTGTCACCATGGTAAAATGCCTGTACGAACGGATATTAGGTTAAATTACAGGAAATATGAATTCCTTAAATAACACTTACTGTTGCAGTTAATGTAGAGAATGTGACGCTTTCGATATTTGGATTTTTTACGGTGAATCCTAACGACACATTCAAGTTGACGTTGGTGCCAGTTAAGCCAAAGTTGGGCGATCCTTGAACACCAGTAAACTCCACCGAAGGTGTTTTAAATAGGGCAGCTAAAACACCCACGGTAATACCCAATGCAACAATAATTAAAAATATGATACACAGTATAGTGTGTACGTAGGATATAGCAAATGGGAAGTCAATGTTCGTGACTGAGTGAGAGCCAATATGAAGATCGTGAAGGGTACCTCCTCCTAACGCAGTTGTGTCACCATGGTAAAATGCCTGTACGAACGGATATTAGGTTAAATTACAGGAAATATGAATTCCTTAAATAACACTTACTGTTGCAGTTAATGTAGAGAATGTGACGCTTTCGATATTTGGATTTTTTACGGTGAATCCTAACGACACATTCAAGTTGACGTTGGTGCCAGTTAAGCCAAAGTTGGGCGATCCTTGAACACCAGTAAACTCCACTCGAAGGTGTTTTAAATAGGGCAGCTAAAACACCCACGGTAATACCCAATGCAACAATAATTAAAAATATGATACACAGTATCCATCGACACCATTGTGGGCAACATGTGCAACAACCACAACATAACAAATCACAGCATGATCTCTTGTCTCTAGTATTTCTTCTAGCATACTTTTCTGATGCAATCGTCGCTGGTACTCCACTCACACCCACTTGACTTGATCGATTTGGTGCTGCGTAGTAACCGTCGGCAGTAGCGGGCGAGGGTTTGTGTTCATCGTAATAAGAATAATCTTGCTGTCTATTGTATTGTTGATGTGTCATGTCATTCATTGCATATGCATCATGTTGATACGCATTCTGATGCTGGTAGTGATATTGTGGCTCATAGTCGTAATGATTTTGCTGATGTTGGTTATTATACATTAAATTATGATATGCTTGAGTATGAAAGGGTAGAAAGAGGGAAAGGGGAAGGGGGGCGGAGAGATATTTACGTCTATATTATGTACAGACTTAAAACGAAAGTAAAGAGAAATGATAAAAAAGGGGCCATAAAAAAGTTAAATATCTTACTTAATTTTGTAATTAAAAAAGAATGAGTTTCTCTTGTGTCCTAAATCAAGCCAATCAGAGGTACCTATCTATATATATCCGTGTAACAATATTTTTAACTTTTTTCATAACTAATCAGCGCCCTACTAAATTCGTTTAGAATTTGTTATAAATGTATGAAGAGTTCCAGTAGTTCAAGTCTAATTCTAAGAATAGACACCTACTTTTATTAATTAAAATGTTCTACGGTTGTACATGTCAAATATATATTTTATAGAAGTCGAAGAATAGGTGAACAAAGTCCATTCTCCTATTTCTACCAACATTTTTAAATGCAGTGACACAAACTCCATACTTGCAAATCATGGGTTTCTGATCCGCAATGCGAATTTTCATACTTTTCAAAGAGTTCAATTGACGTACCATTCTTTAAGAGTTCACAACTATACCGAAAGCATAGACGAGGATTTATGTGTACAAGACCTGAATAGTTCTGTTTCTTTGGTTATTTTATTCACTATAATTTCTCCTCTGCGTCCACTTTAGAGTTATTTATTTGGAAGGCTATTCCACACGTCTCATTGCAGAAGTAATTGTGACTTATGACATTATCGAGTACAGTCATCCACGTACATAACTGCATATCTAGGGTCAGTATATAATAGCACCACCTACCTACTTCCCTTCTCCGGGTTTAAAAAAACGTGCGAGCAGGCCAAAACGTATTTATGAACAAAATATTACATATGTGTATAAAATTTACCCGTCAATTAAACTTGAAAAGTGTGAATTCCAAGTTCAACGTAAGCACAGGGTAATGACGCGAATGCACATCATTTATAGCACGCGGATGAAATAAAGTATTTCTTACTATATTCTACTCACATTGAGAACAGCAGTTACAATGTGGGATGATTATATTATAACGGCATGCTTTTTGCGCTTCCCAATACAGAGTTGAAAGTTCAATTGTGCAGTTGGGTTCACAGAGAACTTTGCAACTTTCTGTATGTACGTATTCAGTTGGGATTTTTCTAGAAGTATGTAAAATATGAGAGGTACATATGTATTGAGCAAAGCCAATTGAAGTCAATTGAAATCAATATATGTAAGCCCAAATCCCGATGAACGAGGCCGCGACAGCTCCAACTTTGCGTAAGATCCCCGAGGTGTTTAAAGTAAGCTTCAAGCTTCAAAACATCAATTTGGCCTCACCCAGTCACTTACGTAATTTACAGATTGTATTTTAGGATCCACGCAATCTAGAAGAGTGCTAAAGCTCTAGCCAAGGCTATTTTCCTCCGTAGTGAAGGTCCCAAAAAAAAATATGGGCCGGGTTTACCAACCAAAAGCCACCGCCATCAAAGAAAAGACAGGTTTATGAGCTGATAAGACCTCATATAAGTTCGTATAAATTTAAAGTGGTTAGATGTTCGAACGATTTATAACTTTTACAATAGCATTGACAGGATGTTAGGCGCGAGAATATTTTCTCAATCTCGAGAGTCCAAATCCTTCTGAGGTAGTTGTTATGATTAACATCTGGGCAAATTTGTTCGAAGTATTATAGTATAGGGATCGACGTTCGCTGGTATGCTTTGTATAGGCTTTATATCTACGTGAGGATAACATTAGCTAACAATCACATTTATATAGGGGAGAAGAGGGCCTTGTAACTCAGAATGATGTCAATCGCCGCGTTTTGTTCGAGCTTGACGCAAGACTAGATAGAAATGAATATCCTGTAGCCTGTGCTGAATTTGCTCCTCAGTTAAATGAAAAAAAAAAATCAAGACAGATCGCAGCAAGTTATTTGTTGAAGCGATGACCTTGTACAACGAGGCTATGGCACTAAATTTGAGCAAGGAAAATGAAGCATTGCTGAACATTGCAAATGTTCAAATTATGGGTACATCTCACTAAACGTAATCTTTTCATTAGATCTTGAGGCGCACGGTCTTTCCGTCAAACTGGTTGAGAGTCACCTTTATGTAGCTATTTCAGTTGATGCGTATGCCCTAACATCGACCGCATTGCAATTAAAGGATGACAGCAAGTCAATAGTGAATCGCCTTTTTGCTTTTAAAGTTGGTTAAGAAAAAAATGAAATGGTGTTAGAACTACATATGTCCCCCTCTAATATTTCTTCATCTATTCTTGATCTACGCAAATACTCTTGTCTGATACTTACCTGAGTATCTAGCTCGTACTCAAGGTGTTCGGTTCGCGATTGTTCCCGTTCATACTTTTGCTAAAATTTCACTTTTTAAGAAGTTGATAGAACTTCATCCTTGGATTTTAGTATTGGAAACAGAAAAGGATTGGACAAAGCTTTGTTGTTTGTGGTCAACCCACTGTGATGATCAAAATCGCACTTATTACAAATCACCAGAGCATCTTTGATTTTACTACAACGTCTTATAAGAGAGAAAAGTTTATTTTAAGTCCATTATAAAAGATGCAGATATGATGAGAGAAGTGCGATCTATGGTGAACCTTGTGAATAGAACCAAGGCGATCATTGAAGAGGCTATGCCTCTGATTCCCTTAACATCGTTTGCCAGTGACAGTAACATTAGTATCACCGTTATACTCTGTCATTCTAAAATCGGATCTCTTAGGGGATGCCTCTTAACCGATTCTGTTTCGGAGCTTATACGAAGTGCGGCTCGCAGGTACTGAAGATGACATCCCGTAAAATAATTGACAGGTATATCGTTTTCAATCTGGGAGTAGCATTTTGAATTTTAGCAATGCCATTAGTTAGCATTTTATTAAACGTTGATAACATTTACAATGATCCAATACATTTCAATCGTGGATTGACGTTGAGCATTTTTACACTTAAGAATGATAAAAAAAATGGATCAAAAGTGATCAAAAGAGGTAGAAAAACTAAAAGCACCTATATTATCACACCCTTTGTCATTCAAAATGTTTGCAATACTCATCGGTTAGCTTCTAAAATATAACCGTACTATGTTGAAGAAGTATCCTGTAGCGCAAAAAGTAATTCCACTTGGGACCCTCTTATTCCAAAAAGTTCAAAACAACTTAGAATCTTTACAGGCAGTTTCCCTCTCACATACTTAGAACGAGCACCGGGCCTACAGCTGAAAACCCATGTATCGTCTCAGATAATAATAATTGCTAAGTAAAATTTACATATATGTATGAGACTTTTTGAATGATATACATCTATCCATTTTCAAATCAAACATGTTAGTGAACATGTTGGTAGGTGAAGAAAAAAAAATATGGGCCGGGTTTACCAACCAAAAGCCACCGCCATCAAAGAAAAGACAGGTTATCAAAAGTGATCAAAAGAGGTAGAAAAACTAAAAGCACCTATATTATCACACCCTTTGTCATTCAAAATGTTTGCAATACTCATCGGTTAGCTTCTAAAATATAACCGTACTATGTTGAAGAAGTATCCTGTAGCGCAAAAAGTAATTCCACTTGGGACCCTCTTATTCCAAAAAGTTCAAAACAACTTAGAATCTTTACAGGCAGTTTCCCTCTCACATACTTAGAACGAGCACCGGGCCTACAGCTGAAAACCCATGTATCGTCTCAGATAATAATAATTGCTAAGTAAAATTTACATATATGTATGAGACTTTTTGAATGATATACATCTATCCATTTTCAAATCAAACATGTTAGTGAACATGTTGGTAGGTGAAGAAAATCGTGTCTTTTATTTTAGGGGATACCACCTTCAGTACCTGCGGGCCGCACTTCATATAAGCTCCGAAACAGAGTCGGGAAAGTGGCATCCCCTAATAAAAACGTTCTAATATACCCAATGACTCATCACATACCTCTACACAAGTGCTTCAGGCCAATGAACTCCCTCCTATCGCCATCATGCCACCTCCTCAAGTAGTGAACATGGTGCCTCCTTATGCCTCCCCACTTTCACCATCTTTGCCGCACAATCCTGAGTGCTATATTCACCAGTGGCCACCAATATTTTTACAACATCACCCTGAGTATTATACTCACCAGCTGCCACCGTTGTACCATCCTCCTGCTCAGGATATATCTGCTTTCCAAAACACGCAACACCCATCCGAAAATATTTCCAAACTTATTTAAACAACAATGGAAGTTCTTCATCGTCCTCAACAATGAGGTTGACAGATTTGGCCTCAAGAAAAAGAAAGAAATACACTTATAAGGAAAAATAATATATAAATCAAGTCTTTTTCTCTCCTCATTCTAAACATAATACTCTTCACAATTCATTTATTTAATCTAGTGCTAAATAAACTATTTCGTACACGGAATTCCTCTTGATGATTTAACCTTCAGTGAATTAAACAAACTTTATTGAAAGGCCATATTTTTCAAATTTACATTGCTCTACAGCGCTCAGTAGTTGCTGAAATTCGCGTTAAAATATACATTTGTATTGATTTTGGTAAATGATTTTATTTTATTTTATTTTGCGCGACATGTACATATATTTAATATATTTGTGAATAGATGTCACTGCTGCCTACAACGGTACTGTGTTCGCTTACGGTCAAACTGGTTCTGGTAAAACTTTCACAATGATGGTAACTAGCGTGGAAAAATAATATTTATCTCTACTTCTCCAACATTTCTTCCTTTTAGGGTGCTTACGTACTGATTCTTTCATGCCAATGACCCCTATCTTGATCTCACTTGTCATATACATTCATTCCACCTCAATTCTTCCCTCCGTTAAAACTTCCTCAAGATAATCTTGATGTAAGTCATATCTTGAAGATCCGCCGATAGTGATACGTAGACAGCCCCACTCCCCATTTCGGTATCATACGCCAAGTACTATTCTTTTCTGTTTCTTTGTTGAAACTACAGGTAAGCTTATGCAATTTATACAATTCTGGTCTATACTGGATATGTGATCATTTATTATTTAATCTTATTCTCTAGCACCACCACCAATTAATCCATCTAACTCTGATCGGACCGCCGTCGGCAAACTACCATCTTTAGGCAGTAATCCAGTAGGAATACTTCGACCATTAGCATCAGCAGCAGATGCCAAAGCTCCAACACCGCCTGCATGATGTTTACTAAGTAAGCCACCTAATAATGACGCTATGTTACTTAATATAGACGATTGATCCCCAGACTAGTGATAACAATTTCATTAGTTTGTAAAATAAATAGAATTTAGTTTCATTGGACAGTTATACTTACATCCAGGGGACATTTGAATTCCACGCTGCTCGAGTACGGCACACTGATAGGTATACCAATAATTTTAGTAGTTGCCACAACTTTATAGTCTAGATTTATGTTTCGTGCTGTACCACCTCCTAAACCACAATCAGCCATCATCTTTGCTGCGATGACTTTGGTCTGATTGTTTGTCACATCCATCGATATAGCAAATGGGAAGTCAAAGTTCGTGACTGAGTGAGAGCCAATATGAAGATCGTGAAGGGTACCTCCTCCTAACGCAGTTGTGTCACCATGGTAAAATGCCTGTACGAACGGATATTAGGTTAAATTACAGGAAATATGAATTCCTTAAATAACACTTACTGTTGCAGTTAATGTAGAGAATGTGACGCTTTCGATATTTGTATTTTTTACAGTGAATCCTAACGACACATTCAAGTTGACGTTGGTGCCAGTTAAGCCAAAGTTGGGCGATCCTTGAATACCGGTAAACTCCACTGAAGGTGATCTAAATACGGCAGCTAAAACACCCACGGTAATACCCAGTGCAACAATAATTAAAAATATGATACACAGTATCCATCGACACCACTGTGGGCAACATGTGCAACAACCACAACATAACAAACCATAGCAGGATCTCTTGTCACTGGCATTTCTTCTGGCATACTTTTCTGGTGCAATCGATTCTGGCACTTCACTGACGCTCTTTTGACTTGTTTGATTAAGCGCTAAGTGATAGCCATCGGCAGTAGCGGGCGTGGGTTTGCCTTCATCGTGATAAGAATAACTTTGTTGACTATTGTACTGTTAATGCGCCATGTCATTTATCGCGTATGCATCGTGTTGGTACTCTCTTGGTTGTTGGTACTCACTTGGTTGTTGATACTCACTTGGTTGTTGATACTCATTTGGTTGTTGATACTCACTTGGTTGTTGATACTCATTTGGTTGTCGGCACTCACTTGGCTGTTGATACTCACTAATCTGTTGATACTCATTTGGATGCTGATACTCAATTGGTTTTTGATACTCATTTGGATGCTGATACTCAATTGGTTGTTGATATTCATTTGGATGCTGGTATTCACTTGGTTGTTGATACTCATTTGGATGATGGTAGTGATATTGTGACCCCTGGTTGTAGTGATTTTGCTGATATAGGTTGTTATACATTAAACTATAATATGCTCAAGTATGAAAGGGTAGATAGAGGAAAAGATGAAGGCGATGGAGAAATACATACGTCTATACTTATTATTTACAGAAAGTAAAGAGAAATGACAAAAAAGGGCATAAAAAAATTACTTAATTTTGTAAGCCAATTCGAGGTACATATTTATACATATCCGTGTAACAATGCTTTCGAGGTTTCTCATATCTCATCAGAGCTACTAAATTCTGAACAAATTTAGTATAAATATACGAAGAGCTCCAGTAGTTCAAATCTACTTCTAAGAATAGAAACGTGCTTTCATCTAAATGTTCTCCTATTACTGCAACAATTTTAAATGCAGTGAAGCAAACTCAGTACTTGAAAATCAGGGGTTGCTGATGCGCAACGCGAATCTTCACACCTTTCGTAGAGACAAGTTTCATTTGACGCATTAATCTTTGAATGTTCGTATTCGGCCCCAATACATTACCCACACTATGCACAACTATACTGAAAGCATAGATGAAAATGTATGTGTACTAGACCTGAATAGTTCTGTAAGGTTTCTTAAACTATCTATTTTTTTTAAAAACTCTTTCGTGCGCCTCATTGCAGAAGTAATTGTAACTTATAAAACGATTAAGCACAGCTATATACGTATATGCTTGCATATTGAGGGTCGGTATATAGTAGCACTACCTATCTACTTCCCTTCTCCGGGTTTAAAAAAACGTGCGAGCAGGCCAAAACGTATTTATGTACAAAATATTACATGCGTGAATACAATTTACCCGCGAATTAAACTTGAAAAGTGCGAATTCTAAGTATCAACGTAAGCACAAGGTAATGACGCGAATGCACATCATTTATAGCACGCGGATGAAATAAAGTATTTCTTACTATATTCTACTCACATTGAGAACAGCAGTTACAATGTGGGATGATTATATTATAACGGCATGCTTCTTGCGCTTCCCAATACAGAGTTGAAAGTTCAATTGTGCAGTTGGGTTCACAGTGAACTTTGCAACTTTCTGTATGTACATATTCAGTTGGGATTTTTAAAGAAAAATATAAAATATGAGAAGTACATATATAAAAATATGTTTTCATCGAAGCTTATTGTCTTATTTGCTTGACCCCAAGCTTGTCATGTATTAAATGACCAAAAAGAGCAGCTGAACATAGTCATTTTACTTGCAAGAATATAGCTGCAGAATTAATATATGACTGTTCCCTCAAAGAGATCATTGTTCCTTTTAATGATTCCTTTAGCGACATGTGTATATTATGGAATAGTCGATTTGCATCGAAAAAGGACATGATTTGGTCACTATTTTTAATGTTGATGTAGAACACGCACAAACCGTTGAAGTTAGCAACGATGCATAATGAACATAGAAATACACAGTCAATAAAAATGCACAGACTCTTTATTTTCCCTCTGGCTTATATCTCCAAAGTGGTGTGATTTTAGATTTTTGACGAGGAGTCGCCTCTTCATCAAATTCTCCCTCCATTTTTCTTTTCATGCTCTTCTTCTTCTTGTCATTGAGCGTTTCTTTTATCATATTGGCAGTGTTCTATGTGTATTACTGAAATCAATAACATTTTGGTAATATTCATTGTTATTATTACCTTTTTCCTACCTGAAATCGAACAAATTTCCAATAATATTTTTGCTCTCCATTTTATGTTGAGTCACAGTCGTCGGTATTGTAAAAGACTGGATTGATTTAGCAAGGTAGAGATTATTGTCAAGAAGTTCAACAGAAGCAACGTGGGCCTCCAGACCTAGAGGAATGTCAGTTTTGAGTTTTAAGGCGAGATCTAAAGTTATTAAGTTTGAACTTTACCAATCACTTGAATATTGACAATTTTTAAATTTGATTCGTTATGCTTGCTCATATTCAAAACAATTGCTTTATTAAAAATGGTCTTTGCTTCCACCAAAAGTTTGCTACGATCACTTTTTATCTTCTTGACACCAGTGTAAGGAGCGAATTCAGAACAGGAGGTGGGATATTCGTCGCCGTCATACAGCAAGACAAACTTAGCATCAAGCTTGAAAATGACTCGGTCGCTTTCATTTTGGGTCATCAGACCCTTCTCCCCCCTATGTAAATGTTAGCTAGTTTTGCCTGTAGACATATACTTTATATAAAGCTTACCAACGAGCATATACACCGGTGTTTGAAAACAGTACCCCAAAGAGATCTGCCCAGATCTTAATCATGGTGTCAGCTTCTGAAGGAATAGGTTTTGAAGTGGAGAATATGGAAGTATGCTTGATCATTTTATCAATCATTTTATCAATGCTAAGGTATGACAAACGTCGTAAGTCATTTAAACAACAAGTTTAAAATGATATACACTTACATTATGCTTATTATCTCATATCCTAATTTATCTTTTTCTTTACTGGCTTTTCTTTGTTGATCTTTGCTTGACCAATAGCTAGCTACGCGCTGAGCTTGAAGAGCACACGATTTGCGTTCCAAAGTAGATTTCTATGATAGATTATATACAATTGCCGTCGTCAATCCTCTGACTGATAAAATATTTGGACCCCCTTTTCCTCGTTTATCTTGAATTAAAGAAAAAAGTTGTTCCGAGAGCGGCTCTCGGACTGCAGTCATACATACGCATGACTGACCTAATAAAAACTCCAACTTGAGTCTTTAGGTATGTACTCTTTCCGAGGAAAAAGATAAAAATGAACTACCTCGTGTCGTATCTCGAAGATCTTGATACAGCAATGTTTCTTCTGCATCTAGCTCTATTCATTCTCTTAAGCTTGACAAGGTTCACCTATATATATGTGAAGGAGCAATATCAGATTTTACTGTGTTATTGACATCATAGTAGGCTAAAATAAAAGTTAAAAAGGGAAGATATCGGATTATTATTTATTTATGATTCGTAAAAATCATAAAAGTCCAACTTTGGGACTGCATATTACAGCTGATGATAAAATAGTTGTTAAAGGATTACAATATGATTTTTTTGACACATGAGGCTTGAACATATTACCTAGTAAATTTACTTTATATCCCATCACTGCTGCTCCATTCAACACTTATATCTGAATACAAGATAGAAACGATTAACTACGAAAAGCAGAATGTCGATCGATAGTGACACTAAAGCGTCAAAGGAACCTCAAAAAAATCTTGGTGAAGCTCTACAAATGTGAACCATCGACAAATATAAAGAAATTTGAATTCATTATAATTGTGTGACCTTTTCCGGATACTTAATAATGAATACATAACATAATAATGGTGGGTGTCCGTTAAAATTTTACATTCAATACATAATAAATCCCTTTCTGGACTCTTTTGTGATAAATTAGCTTATATTTTATAAATGTTGACCACAAATGCGTTTCCTTTTGCTTTTTTTTTATTGTCTCCTCTATTATGAGCATTTACATGTGGAATCTGTCCCCCACAGCAAGTGTATGTATTCTGGATAAATTTAGTGGTGTACACCACTCAGGGACAATTTATGTAGTCTGCGTCATGACTAACTTTGTACGTGAAGAAGATGCAAACTCATGGAAGTTCAGGAATACTAACGTTAGCCATTTATTCCGCAAACATTAGGCTGCTATTAGCAAAATCCTCATGAAACACAAGACCCTACCAGTGAAATTCTACATTCTTTGCAAAGGCGAACACAGCGAAGTTGAAGAAAAGGTTTTTTCTCTAGGAACACTGCAGCAACTGACAACTTCCCTTGAGAATCAGACAATAAGCCATAACCTCTAATTTCCCTCAAACCACTTTGTGACAATCACCAACGCTCTTACGAATTTCGGCTTAGCAAAAAAGAACAAGAAAGAAGGAATTACGGGGTCTACAGCTCTGGCTTCTCAGGTGAATTATGGTCAAAAATGTCTTCGATATGGTATAAACAATCTGTAAGTTTGATGGACTTAATAAGTATTATGACTTTATTGACTTTTTTTTGTGGGGCTTGAGTTAAGGATTCAAAAACTCCCAAAAGGACCTTTAAATGACTACAAACAGATTAGTGAAAGCGAGTTGTGGAGTACATACTTCGATCCCCTATTGTCTTGCATTATAAGCGATCCTGACCGGCTTATCCATCTTCGCTGGACTAATACTATCCCTATGGAAAAAGGAAAAAATCGACCTGATGCAGTAATTAGCGAAAAACGACAGATGTCATTTGGAAATAGTGTTGGTTACGGTGAGGCCAAAGTCATGCAAGGTTCTTGTAGCAAGTCATTATGTCTGGATACGCTCCGTCTGGCAATATTTACCAAAAATGCCGTTGATATCAGTAAGCTTGATGGTGCTCTTGCCTTTCAAATACACGGTTTCAACATCACCTTTTACCTTCAACAATTAACTGCCAAGGGCATATATACCTTTATTGAAATCGCTCATTTTCGCTTTCCTCAATCCCTGGATGATTTGCCTTCTCTCTTCTCTATGTTCAATATTAAAAAACTCCTTGGGGTCAGTGACGTTTTCTGGAGCCTCTGTAAAAAATCCAAGCAACCCGATATAATCGAAGAAAGATACAGAGAAACTCTAGTGAATTTGGATGCCATGATTGACACAGCTCAAGACAGTACACGCCGATGTGTTTTGAGATTTGGCCACTAATGTATAATCGTAAATGAATAAATGTCGTCTTTTCTGTCTCATGGTAAACATATATATTATTATGAATAATGATATTCGCTAAAGGAAGACATACAGCTTACAAGCTATAAGATATATTGTGTATAAATCCATACATTTGAACTTATAATGAAAACATTTGATAACTGTTACAAAGTATTTTTATTACTTGTTTACTGTCATTTTAGATTTTTGACGAGGAGTCGCCTCTTCATCAAATTCTCCCTTTATTTTTCTTTTCATGCTCTTCTTCTACTTGTCATTGAGCGTTTCTTTTATCATATTGGCAGTGTTCTGTGTTTTTTCAGTTCTTATGTACCTGTCGCTAATCAAATGGATCTTTTCATGGTCAACCAGCTTCAGTGTAAAACGCTTTTTCCAAGTGCTGTACAGAGATGAGGGTGAAACAATTTCGCTCTGGCTACACCAGATCGGAATTTCATGCTTATTAAACTCAATAAAATCTTCAAAAAGAGGCGGGTTTCCTTTGAAGACAAATTCAGTTAGTTCTAAAGAAAAAGACAAGCGTGAGTCAGAGTGTATTCAAGTCTCATTCGCACTCTTAGTCGAATGGAATAACAAATTACTTTCTTCACCAAGGTAACGCATTTCTTTTGTTGATTACAACACTTCAACGATCTGCTGAAATCAATAACATTTTAGTAATACTCATTGTTATCATTACCTTTTTCCTACCTTGAAATCGAACAAATTTCCAATAATATTTTTGCTCTCCTTTTTAAGTTGAGTCACAGTCGTTGGTATTGTAAATGACTGGATTGATTTAGCAAGGTAGAGATTATTGTCAAGAAGTTCAACAGAAGCAACGTGGGCCTCCAGACCTAGAGGAATGTCAGTTTTGAGTTTTAAGGCGAGATCTAAAGTTATTAAGTTTGAACTTTACCAATCACTTGAATATTGACAATTTTTAAATTTGATTCGTTATGCTTGCTCATATTCAAACCAATTGCTTTATTAAAAATGGTCTTTGCTTCCACCAAAAGTTTGCTACGATCACTTTTTATCTTCTTGACACCAGTGTAAGGAGCGAATTCAGAACAGGAGGTGGGATATTCGTCGCCGTCATACAGCAAGACAAACTTAGCATCAAGCTTGAAAATGACTCGGTCGCTTTCATTTTGGGACATCAGACTCTTCTCCCCCCTATGTAAATGTTAGCTAGTTTTGCCTGTAGACATATACTTTATATAAAGCTTACCAACGAACATACACACCAGTGTTTGAAAACAGTACGTCAAAGAGATCTGCCCAGATCTTAATCATGATGTCAGCTTCTGCGGAGTAGGTGTTGAAATGGAGAATATGGACGTATGCATGATCATTTTATCAATGCTAAGGTATGACAAACGTCGTAAGTCATTCAAACAACGAGTTTTAAGTGATATACACTTACATTATGCTTACTGTCTCATATCCTAATTTGTCTTTTCCTTTACTAGCTTTTCTTTGTTGATCTTTGCTTGACCAATAGCTAGCTACGCGCTGAGCTTGAAGAGCACACGGTTTGCGTTCCAAAGTAAATTTCTATGATAGATTATATACAATTGCCGTCGTCAATCCTCTAGCTGATAAAATATTTGGACCCCTTTTTCCTCGTTTATCTTGAATTAAAGAAAAAAGTTGTTCCGAGAGCGGCTCTCGGACTGCAGTCATACATACGCATGACTGACCTAATAAAAACTCCAACTTGAGTCTTTAGGTATGTACTCTTTCCGAGGAAAAAGATAAAAATGAACTACCTCGTGTCGTATCTCGAAGATCTTGATACAGCAATGTTTCTTCTACATCTAGCTCTATTCATTCTCTTAAGCTTGACAAGGTTCACCTATATATATGTGAAGAAGCAATATCAGAGTTTACTGTGTTATTGACATCATAGTAGATGAAAAAAAAGTTAAAAAGGGAAGATATCGGTTTATTATTTATTTATAATTCGTAAAAATCATAAAAGTCCAACTTTGGGACTGCATATTACAGCTGATGATGGTGTCAAAGGATTACAATATGATTTTTCGACACATGAAGCTTGAACATATTACCTAGATGTATGACGGAAACTGACACATAAGAAGTGACCAAGTTAGGTATAAACTTGCGTACGTATTTATAACATCAAGTGTGTCTTTCTTAAAACTGGTACGTAGACAATTTAATTTATTTATTGCAGGTTTAACATACATTGATTTGAATGATATCGCATACAATATCTTTTCTAAAAGATAGATGATGAAATCTGATATTGCCAAGAGTCAACTCCAAGAGTCCATGAAAACAGCAAGTTTTGTCATATATGGAGTCAGCAAAGTAAGTCAAGGTGGTCAATTGTCAAAAGCTTGAACCTGTCAGGTCTACCCATAAGTAAGGTCCTTCTTCATTGATGCTCGATAGATTATAACAACACAGGAAACACTAGCTTAGCTTTACAAATGCTAATGAGCGCAACACCACATCAGTGCAAACCATCAATCCTCTCAAGTTTCGCTATGTGGCACATGACATACATATACCATATTGTTATATTGTTATTGTTCGCTCACATTCAACCTTATCTGTATTTTTTTGATAGGTGGGAAGCGCCAGGACAAGGAAAACCCAGTTCATTTAAATATATATATGTATACATGAAAGCTTGTTTTGAGATTGATGGAAGCTTATGGGAACTCCCCTTAAAATAACATATTATCAGTGCCTAACTGATGTGGCTTCTAGGGTGAAATATGTACAAACAATTGGTTCTCAGAGACTACATAATGTGATTTTGAAACCCGTCCTTCGGGGCTGGTAAGCACTGTAAAACTCGAAATTTCCTTTTTAGTGAATGTGAAGGCACAAAAGTAGTACATACATCCGTGGTGACAGGGGCAGCATGAAAACAATAATAAACTCGCTTGAGGGTTGTAGCTATTGACAAAAAAAAAAGTGGTCAACCATGTACCTTTCTATTACTGGCGGTGATTTCAGGTGATATATCTAGCTAATATACGTCATCTATTCTACGGCGGAACTCGACTTATCTGAATCCGTAGTTGCACAAGTGTTCCTGAATCAGCGGCAATCCCGGAACTTCCTTCTTACGTACACACTTGATGTGGCTTCTAGGGTGAAATATGTACAAACAATTGGTTCTCAGAGACTACATAATGTGATTTTGAAACCCGTCCTTCGGGGCTGGTAAGCACTGTAAAACTCGAAATTTCCTTTTTAGTTGAATGTGAAGGCACAAAAGTAGTACATACATCCGTGGTGACAGGGGCAGCATGAAAACAATAATAAACTCGCTTGAGGGTTGTAGCTATTGACAAAAAAAAAGTAGGTCAACCATGTACCTTTCTATTACTGGCGGTGATTTCAGGTGATATATCTAGCTAATATACGTCATCTATTCTACGGCGGAACTCGACTTATCTGAATCCGTAGTTGCACAAGTGTTCCTGAATCAGCGGCAATCCCGGAACTTCCTTCTTCATCGCGTTGGGGGTGGTCCCTTAATTTTATGCAAAAAAGACGTGAATAATGCAAGAATTACATACGAATAATAAGCTCATATAAGCATGCAAAAGTGGAGATGTTGATTTTATTGCGGTGTGGAAGTAATACATCTTTGTTATCCGCTCAATTCCTTGCTCTGTGTTTTAGTTCATCAGAATAGTCAAGTGCAGTGAAAAAGTACTTTGGTTATTGACAGTGTCGTACAACAAGTGAGTATGTGAAAATGAAGACAAACATGAGAGACACACATACTAAACTGGAATGACTGATCACCTTGATGTACATATTATTTGCAGTATCCAAATAAACATAGCCATCTGACACAGACTTTGATAGGATTACACATAATATGAGTACAAACAAGGAATATCTTACTCAACATGTTAAATGGATTGCCATTATTGCAAAACTTAATAACACATGGTCATACTTACTACCGAGGATTGACTATCTGATGCAGGTAAAGGGAAGTATTATGCATGCATACGTGGTCACACACTGTAAACAACGTCCATGTACTCAGCTGTGTAAAGGCAACGCTATAAAAGCTCAGTATACTAACACTATGTGTGTACATACATAACGCCATGGATAAATTTCATATGCCACTGGGGGATCGAACATTGTATAGTAGATAGATATATACACACAGACAACATATCCATAGGTAACGATAGAGACACAAGTACCATGTCTCGATGGAAACCGATGTCATGGCAACTAAATAGATGCTATGTGTCAGCTGTAGATTAATAGCGCAGTCTATTCACTCATTTTTGTCATCTTAACTACACGAATTTTATTGAAAGAGTGTGTGGATGTTTAAAATAAACACATGATGGTTGATTTTGAAAATAAAAAATGTCACAATTTGTATAACGTTGATTTAAAACCCACTTCCCCTTTTTTCTTTTTTCTTTGTATTTTCCTCTTTTTGTTTCCCCTTTTACTCAAGTAAAATCCATATTATAGTAGTTTTGTACATTTTTATATTATTATAAAGGAAATCGCTTCAGTAAGGAGATTAAATGTCTGGAAATAATATTAAAGTTGTGTGTCGTTTCAGACCTCAAAACTCCCTCGAAAACAGAGAAGGTGGTGTACCTATTATTTCTATTGATGATGAAGGCACCAATGTACAGTTAAAGGTAATCTCTCTACTTCTTCATCTAAGCACCCTTTGACTTGTGACTAAACTCGCTTTCTTATTCGCAGGGTGAAGCCACAAATAACTTTGCCTTTGATAAAGTATTCGGCATGAACACGCCTCAAAAAGATGTTTTTGAGTACTCCATTAAGAGTATTGTAGATGGTAAGAGATTGACTCATACTTTTTATAAAAAAAACGTTAAGCTTCTTTTTTTTTGTGCGACATGTATATTTAATATATTTGTAAACAGATGTCACTGCTGGTTACAACGGTACTGTGTTCGCTTACGGTCAAACTGGTTCTGGTAAAACTTTCACAATGATGGTAACTAGCGTGGAAAAATATTATTTATCTCTACTTCTCTAACATTTCTTTCTTTTAGGGTGCTGATATTGATGACGAAAATACAAAGGGTATTATCCCTCGTATTATTGAACAAATCTTTACAAGTATTAACGACGCACCGAGTAATATTGAATTCACTGTGAAAGTATCTTACATGGAAATTTACATGGAGAAAGTGCGAGATTTATTTAATCGTAAGTTATCAAGTATTTTACGTGTATTTGAAACGCTGTACTAACATCGTATCTATATAGCTTCTGCCGATAACTTGGCTATTCACGAAGATAAGACTCGCGGTGTTTATGTAAAAGATTTATATGAAATTTATGTTTCAAACAAAGACGAAGTGTATCAAGCCATGAAAAATGGTAGTAGTAACCGTGTTGTCGCTTATACAAGTAAGTAGAATATGTAAAAATGTTACCATGTCAATTTTTAAAACTTCTTTTATTGCATATAGACATGAACGCTGAAAGTTCTCGATCTCACTCTATTGTGGTGATTACTATTACACAGAAAAACTTGGATACAGGCGCTGCAAAGAGTGGTAAACTCTATTTAGTCGATTTAGCCGGTTCAGAAAAAGTAGGTAAAACTGGTGCTTCCGGTCAAACTCTCGAAGAAGCCAAAAAGATCAATAAATCTTTAACTGCTCTCGGTATGGTCATCAACTCCTTAACTGATGGCAAATCAAGTCATATTCCCTATCGTGATTCCAAGTTGACTCGTATCTTACAAGAATCCCTTGGTGGTAATTCTCGTACTACCTTAATTATCAACTGTTCTCCATCCTCTTACAATGAAGCTGAAACAATTTCCACTTTAAGATTTGGTATGAGAGCTAAATCCATCAAGAATAAAGACCGATGTCATGGCAACTAAATAGATGCTATGTGTCAGCTGTAGATTAATACTATTACACAGAAAAACTTGGATACAGGCGCTGCAAAGAGTGGTAAACTCTATTTAGTCGATTTAGCCGGTTCAGAAAAAGTAGGTAAAACTGGTGCTTCCGGTCAAACTCTCGAAGAAGCCAAAAAGATCAATAAATCTTTAACTGCTCTCGGTATGGTCATCAACTCCTTAACTGATGGCAAATCAAGTCATATTCCCTATCGTGATTCCAAGTTGACTCGTATCTTACAAGAATCCCTTGGTGGTAATTCTCGTACTACCTTAATTATCAACTGTTCTCCATCCTCTTACAATGAAGCTGAAACAATTTCCACTTTAAGATTTGGTATGAGAGCTAAATCCATCAAGAATAAAGCCAAGGTCAATGCTGATCTTTCTCCTGCTGAACTGAAGGCTCTCTTGAAGAAGGTCAAATCAGAAACTATCACTTTCCAAACTTATATTGCTGCTCTTGAAGGTGAAGTGACTGTGTGGCGTGGTGGTAACACACTGCCTGAAGACAAATGGGTTTCTATGGATAAAATCACCAAGGGTGACTTTTCCGCTCTCCCTCCCGCATCTAATTTCAGAGCTTCTTCCGTTGCAGAAGATGCATCTCGCCCAACTACTCCCTCTGTCGTACTTGAAAAAGCGAACGTGAAGAATTACTAAAGCGTGAAAATGAACTCATGGATCAAATTGCTGAAAAGGAACGGAATTAGCCAACCGCGAAAAATTATTAGAATCGTTAAAGGAAGAGATGGGCTACTATAAGGAACAAGAAGCTATTGTCACAAAAGAGAATCAACAAATGACATCTGAGTTGAGTGAACTCAGATTGCAACTTCAAAAGATCTCTTATGAGAGTAAAGAAAATGCTATCAACGTGGACTCTCTCAAAGAAGCAAACCAAGAGCTTATTGCCGAATTGGAGGAACTCAAAAAGAATCTCCTCGAAGTCCGTCTCGCTCACAAAGACAATTCCGACAGCGAGAAAGAAAAGAAAAAGGCTCAGAAATTGGCCCAGATCATGTTCAAATTGGATCCATCTGTAAATATTTATTATTTGTTTATGACTCGCTATCATGCTCAAGTTTTTTTTTTTTATGTATTAGGGTGAAATCAATGAGAAAGAGCGTCAAATCCGTGATTCTCTTCACAAGATCGAATCTGAAGGTCATGGTTCCTTGAGCTTAGAAGATTTAGTCTCTCTCAGACGTGATTTGGCAGAGTCTAAAATCTTGTTGGATCAACACACCAAGACCATCTCCGATCTTAACCTCGAAAAGGAGGCTCTTGAAAAGAAGAAGGTCGAACTCGATGGTCGTATGGGTACTCTTGAACAAGAGTATGAAGAGCTTTTGGACAAGACCATCGCCGAAGAGGAGATCTCTGCACAAAAGAATGCAGATATGGAAGAAACCATTTCCACCTTAAAGGTAAGCCTAGTATTATGCAATGCAGCGGTAAACAAATGACTGATTGTGTGTTTATAACAGAGCAAATTAGAGGCTCAATATGCATCCAAAAAGGAAGCTCAAGAAAAAGAAATTGAAGAACTTAAACAAGAGATTTCTGAAAAGAATGATAATCTTCATAAGCTCACCGCTTCTTTATCCGACCTTAAAGATGCCAATGATCAACTTCAAAATGCTCTTTCTGATCAACCCGTTCAAACTCAAAATGGTGATTTGTCTGAACGTGAGAAGGAATTGGAACGTATGCGTAAGAGTATGGCTAAGGAATTAGCTGATTTTGAAACCATGAAGAAGGTTTTGATGCGTGATCTTCAAACACGTTGTGAAAAGGTGGTCGAGCTTGAAATGTCCTTGGATGAAACTCGTGAACAATACAACAATGTCTTGAGAGCAAGTAACAACAAGGCCCAACAAAAGAAGATGGCCTTCCTTGAACGCAACTTGGAGCAATTAACCAACGTTCAAAAGCAGGTAAAGATCATGTAAATACATCATTTTTCACTAAAAGCGCAACTCACATTATTTGTTTATTTTTCATTTTAGCTCGTCGAACAAAACTCTTCATTGAAGAAGGAGGTTGCTATTGCCGAACGTAAACTCCTTGCTCGTAATGAGCGTATTCAAAGTCTCGAGTCTCTCTTGCAAGATGCTCAAGAGAAATTGATCAACCAAAATCAAAAGTTCGAAGCTCAACTTCAAGCTGTCCGTGAACGTCTTGAGCAAGCTCGTACACAAAAATCCCAAACTTCAATGGCATTAAACTTTGGCCGTGTCGCGAAACCCCTTCGTGGTGGCGGAGCCGTTGTTGAAAACGGTGATAACACTCCTACCTCTCCCACTGAAAAGAATAACAAGCGTAACTCTTGGATTCCTGGTTTCATGAATTCAAATAGATAAATCACCCTTTACATATTGCTTTTCCTTTTCTCAAAACTTCTCTCTATTATTCCCATTTATATGTCACAATTATATATCTATTGAACCCCCTTTCTCTTTTTTTTTCCCTCACACCTCCTAAAAAAAAAAAGAAACTTATATCTACACCGTCATACATATTCTATGAAATACCAAATAAATATGATGAACCCTTTACAGCCATCTTTAGTTATGTTTGGGATATTGTGCTATCCTGACCACTACAACAGCACTTGTAGATATACAAAAATCGGTCAAACATTTATAACAACGCAAAACATTTTTATTATTTTCATCTTTCATCTACTTTAACCCTCTATGGATTCGTTCATAATATCATGCAAACGGTCAACCAGCTCGGGCCAGTCGGCCAAAGATTCCATCACACCATTCAACCAAGCAATATCGTCTGGCTGTTGTCTTCGTGTACAGCAAATTAAATGAACTAAATTTCCCTCTTTATCTTCCTCATCGACCTCTGAACACGTTTGAAATCTTGGTTCATCCAACTCTGTGACTGGGCTTGGGGGCATCGCATCTTCCAATATTGAGTTTCGACGAATCGTAGCGGAGAAATGACGTGATGAAGGCGCTAATGACAACAACTGTTTTGCCTTACGAAAGAAATGTGGATGGGAATTTGGCAAGTTGGCTTGAAACTGAGGATAGTCTCTCAATTTGATCAAATCCATATTGCTTTTGAGACCCTTTTGTTGACGACACGAGTATCCAGCTCCAATATCCTTTGCTCTATCTGCATGTGTAGTATTTTCATCGTCATCTTCGTCACTATCGTCGTCAAGCAAATCAGCCAAATGATCGCTGTCATCGCCATTGGTATCTTCGTCTCGATTTTCAATTTCAATTTCAGCTTCGTCTACTTCATCAATTTTGAAATCCACAAAGGTAGGATGAGGTTCCGATTGGATAGAGTGGTAAGAAGCACGACGTCTTCTTCCGCCTTGGTAAAACATTTCCTCATTGACAAACATGCCATCAGGTACTTTGGGTGCTTCTTCATCAATGATACTATCATCGTCATCAGCTAAAATATCCCCCAGGCTCATTGCTGATAATCGGCGACTTCTTCTACGGCCACCACTTCCCAAGGTATTCATAGACCCTGTGCTTGTGGAACTTGTTAGCTTATGAGGTGGTGGCGGTGATTGTGCACTGGCAATAGGGGGAGAAGCAATATAAGTCTCTTCGTCATCTTCGTATCCCACTGTTTCCTTGAATTTGGAAAAGAAAACTGGATTATGGCCTAAATATTGACCAATTTGATTTATCCACATTCGGTCGGGTAACTTCTCACGAGGTTTATAAATAAGCTCTTGGAATCTTTGCGTCTTCTTCCGCCTTGGTAAAACATTTCCTCATTGACAAACATGCCATCAGGTACTTTGGGTGCTTCTTCATCAATGATACTATCATCGTCATCAGCTAAAATATCCCCCAGGCTCATTGCTGATAATCGGCGACTTCTTCTACGGCCACCACTTCCCAAGGTATTCATAGACCCTGTGCTTGTGGAACTTGTTAGCTTATGAGGTGGTGGCGGTGATTGTGCACTGGCAATAGGGGGAGAAGCAATATAAGTCTCTTCGTCATCTTCGTATCCCACTGTTTCCTTGAATTTGGAAAAGAAAACTGGATTATGGCCTAAATATTGACCAATTTGATTTATCCACATTCGGTCGGGTAACTTCTCACGAGGTTTATAAATAAGCTCTTGGAATCTTTGCCATGCAAAATTCCCTTGCGTCTCTGTAATATAGTTTTCAATAGCCTCATAGAACTGTGCGTTGCGCGAAACAAGCTGCTTCATCTCAGCAGGTCTGTCCAAGAGTGCAACAAGTATATCATTACTGACAGATTTACCGTGGATATCAATGGTAGAGCATTTTCTATTGAATTGAGATGAAAGTTCTTGTTGCTCTTCTTCTTCCTCATCGATGATGTTGTTGGCGTTCAAAAGATTATGGGGATTCTCAATATACGCTGAAGACATTTTTATAATTTTTGTTGATGAGATAGAAAGAGGAAAGAAAAAAGTGTTGCTTGAAGAAAAAAAAAAAAAACGAGGGTGATTTTTTTGTTGACCCGTTTTTTCCTGATTGGGAGAAAATACAGTGGGCGTCAAGTGGTTCATGCAATTGGCTTGATTGGATGAATTTATTTTCTCACCACTAAGAAGATGAGGAAGGAAGTTCTTTAGTGTTACTCTTAATATTCACTAGCAAATGTATGAATCCGTATTGATCCTGAAGCCAGATTTACTTTTACTTGAAATATACGTGATATTTAAGAAAGCGTTTTTATATTTTCTGTCAAGTTCACCTTTCCGTTTTCCATTTTAGAAGGAAGTGTCTTAAAATTCAGACCCCTCAGATGCCACATCACAACCTTAAATTAAATCCGCTTAAATTCTCATACACAACTGATGACTTCTAGAAAAAACCACATCAGTTCAAATTGAGAATTCTCTAAATTCATACATTTTTCATCCAGTATAAAGATGCTCATTTGCAAGTGTTCTCGTTTGTCAGAGCCTGTTTGTATGGGCTTGATGTCATGGAGACGTCATATTTGCTATTTTTGAAGGGTTGATGCCGGAAATTTTTGTTGACGGGTTTCTGTCAGGAATTGGTGGTGTCAAATATAAGAATACTTCTTAATATCAAGTGTATGGCAGTAATACATAGAGTTGATTTTATTAGTATTAATTAATTTACATGCAAATAGATATATAGAAGACTAAGGATCTTGTTCTAATAAGCGCTCAATAGTTGCGTTAATAAATCCCTTTTTAATCGTTATGTCAACACCAAATATCATAGATAACTGGCCACGCACTGCAAATAAAAAAGACGTTAAAATAGATGGAATGATATTTTGATACATTATGATAAATACCTTGTTTCTTTGTGAGTGTCATCAGGTTTGAGGTATCTAATATTCTGCGTATTTCTCTTTCAATTTCATCGTCTTCGGGTAGCATAACCATCCTGATATCGGACCCAGCTCCATTTACCACAGTTGACGACTTGTTTGACTCTTCTGCTTTGGGTCTAAGTACGGAAGACAAATCTACAGAGAATTGACCACCCATAGCATCATCGTCAGAGAAGCTTGTTATCAAAGGTGGTAAGAGTTGGTATTTACTCGCATTTGTGTGATTTGATACAGAGTGACTAACGCTGGAGCGACTTCTGAGAGTCCTTGTGTCATATGGTTGATTATCGTGTCTATGGTGGTGGTGATGGTGGTTATGTCGATGATACTGAGACGAGGTGCATGATCTCGCTTGCGATTCAGCATACGAATACAAATCGGATCGATGAGAAATAGAGGATACTTCAGATCTTAAAGTTTTAGTTTCCCACATTTCTTGTTCATAAACAGCCCATTTCTTTAACGGGATCATTTTTTCATCAAACTTTTCATCGTCAGTGACAATAATTTGTTTTGTCTTGTCTCCTACAACAACACGCGTATTACCCCATGAAAAATCGTCGAAATGCCAGAAGGCGTAAAGCGGGATAAAGAAACTGAAGATAGGGATAGCCAAAATGTAGATAATCATCCATCCAATGTGTTGCCATTGTCGTTTGAAAATGAAAATTAGTGATTGAAGACCATAAGCTCCAGCAAGCATACCCAATGCAATTTTTGGAACAGGTCCCGTACCAGAGATAACCTCGTATAATAGATAAATGAGATAGATCACAGAGGATGGTAGTGTGATGGTACCAATTAAATCGGTCATTACTACAAATCGCATAGACAGACAGCAGAAGCCGCATAACTCTTGTAATAGGATCAGTTCCAGCAGGTTGTGAATAGTGGAGTTGATCCATCTTCTTCTTTGAGACAGTAATACACGCCATTGATCAGGTGCAACAGTTCTACATTTTGCATAAGGTGTAAACATCATCTTGTATTGTGGGAAATTCTTCATCATAAGTGTTGTAAGGTACCGATCCTCACCCAAATGGAGCAAGTTTTTCTTGTGAAGTGTATCCACTTGATTGTCAGAATAAGCATGGATAACATTGGGTGAAACAATCAACGGCTGATGTTTACTTGCCGTACGAATACGATACATGCAAAAGCAACCAGGTAAGCAAGTAACAGATCCAAATAGTGATTCAAATGACTTGACTAGATGGTGAGAAATATAGTATTCATAGACTTGTATCATGGTTGTCCAGGAGCGGTCTTCGTTTCCTAGCTCTGTTTCTCCACAGATACCTATAATGCGACTATCGTGTAACATGCAAGAGATGAGGCGGTTCAACGCATCAGGGTATACTTCTGTATCTGAATCGACCATAAGAATATATTCATATAGGCCAGGATCAATACCAATAATATGTTTAATATGATAGTACATTTCAAGTTCCAGCGGAGACATCTCAGAATCAAAATGGACTTTGTTCAAGAAATTCATGCAAATGATCTGGGAATCACGTTTACCGCGATTACCTGGTTTAGCCCGCTCACTTGATTTACCCACTTTAACCACCACAATGTATGGCACAACATGACCTTCGTGTTGATAAACACCAGAATAAACTTTGCCGTAGTTCAGTTGCTTAGACCCTTCACCAATGGATTTGAACATGAGTGCCTCTGGATCGTCTTCTTCATCGTGTCCCAAGATATCCAGCAAAATACGAGGCGTAGGTCGGTCATTACCGCTACCAATAATCATACCGTCAGCAATCAAGAATAATAGTTTGTGTTTATCGTCATAAGTCATCACAGTCAACGAATCAATGGTCTTTTTAAGCGACTCCTCGTCTTCAGTGTAACAGGGCACTTGACAAATAACAAATTTATCATGGTCTTCAGGTGTTGGTGCACTGCCAAATTGCAAGGCTGCAAGAAATTTAACCAGAATACGTACACACTACCACAATGTATGGCACAACATGACCTTCGTGTTGATAAACACCAGAATAAACTTTGCCGTAGTTCAGTTGCTTAGACCCTTCACCAATGGATTTGAACATGAGTGCCTCTGGATCGTCTTCTTCATCGTGTCCCAAGATATCCAGCAAAATACGAGGCGTAGGTCGGTCATTACCGCTACCAATAATCATACCGTCAGCAATCAAGAATAATAGTTTGTGTTTATCGTCATAAGTCATCACAGTCAACGAATCAATGGTCTTTTTAAGCGACTCCTCGTCTTCAGTGTAACAGGGCACTTGACAAATAACAAATTTATCATGGTCTTCAGGTGTTGGTGCACTGCCAAATTGCAAGGCTGCAAGAAATTTAACCAGAATGACCAAAGACATCATGACGGCAAAACTAAGCAAGAGATAATTGACAAAAGTACAGCGCACAGACTCGCGGTAATCCAGACGACCGATATAAAATGCATTATCGAGACATGCTTTGTTTCTTGCTCTTGTGGGCTCGTCCATAGCAGCACTGTATCTGTTCCATTCGGCAGTGGCATCCTTTCCGCCAAATTTGGTGAATAACGTTTCAACACTTGAATCTAAAAAGTGATAGTTGGGAATACCGGGAGTGTCAGCAGGATAGTGACGCGCAGTAGCCATATAGTCCGTCAGGTCATATACACGTTCATCGATAGCAGCGATCAATCTTCCCCAGCTTGAATAATCGTCCTTAATTCTTTTCATTGGAATAACTAAATCTCCCTTTTTGTATATATTCATGGTGGGCCCAAAGTACTTGTTAAGCCAATAAGGATCGCGCAACTTCTCAAGCGTACGTTCAGATTGTTGAGGGCCTGAAAAATGAACAAATGGACCTAAAACGATAGATTCATTGGGCGTTATTGTGACCACAGGATCATTGACCAAACCAGCGCAAGCAATAGTCAAAGGTGGAGGAAACGTGTAAGATAAGTCTCGTCCGGCCAAGGGGTCCATGTTAGATTTTCCGGCAACAAAAATGCTACTACCGTGATCTGTAGCAACGAAATTCGTCACATCATATACTTTGCCACGTACGCTTACCCAATAATCACTTATGGTTTGATGATTAGCAACATTTTCTGCAGAGTAAAGATCTTTTGTTCCAGGACAGATGATTTCACCAAGGCCTACAATGAAAAAGATGATGCTCCCCGAAAATGCAAAGATCATGATACACAAGGTGACTTTTTCACGCCAGGCCATTTGAACATCTTGGCGACTCATTTTTCCAATATACTTAAGCATAAAGGAAGGGACCCACCATGTCGTCAAAAATACTAGTCTTGACCACCAGTATCGAATGCGTGTAATAGTGACTTCTTCAACTTGTTCCTCTGGTTGCACGCTATAATCCTCCATCATTTTACTCATATCTAAATTAGGGCCAAAGCTAAATGTGATTGTTAATTGTTTTGCTGGAAGATTTCATAATTTATAGTGCTTACCCTTCTGATAATCCTCTATAATCATCCTCGTCACCCCATTCACTTTTCCTACCAGAGTGCTCAAAATGAATATCACTTTCGGTATGATCGTCTTCATTTGAATAATCGGATCTACAATCATCATCAAATGGATTTTTATCACTAGACCAACGATCCGCAGCGATCGCGGCGAGTTCAGCTGCTTGAGCTGCTGCTTCTGCTTCCGCCTCGGCTCTTAATGCAGCTTCATATTCTTCAGCCTCCAAAGCAGCTGCAATGGCAGCTTGTCGTGCAGCTTCTTTTTCCGCCTCAATAGCGGCCAATCTTTCTTTTTCTCTAAGTCTAGCTTCTTTCTCCATGGCACGCACTTGATTTTCTAAGGATCGCCAGATATCAAATGTGATCCACAGTTGGTGTTGTCCAAAGCAGATTTGTTTTTCTGACCAACCCATCGTAACGTGAACCCAAGTTCTCAGCCGAGTAATGGCCCCCTCCTCCTCTTCGTGAATGTCGGTTAAAGGTCTATATCGGATCATGAAGTTACGCTGAGTGTAAGGATACATGACATCCATCTGAGTCGTCCCTTTTGTCAATTCTGCTACTTTAAAAATTCGAAGTTGTTTCAAGACGTGAGCTGTATCGAATATGTCTGGTTTTTGTCCATCATTGGGTGACACTTGAATGATTTCAGAGATACGAGTGTTGTTGATTATATACTTCAGGTCTTCAACACCAGAGACAAGCTGATCCAGAACGGTTTGAATAGTAGGGTTTAGCTTTTGTTTGATGACAGTCAAATCTTGTTCGGTTGTATGCTCATCCAATTCCAATTTTTCTTCACTTATAGTTTTAATGGGCCAAGCGGGTAATTGAGCTCTAATCACAGTTTTTTCGTCACGAGGATGTATTTCTGTAATCCAACCGGCCAAGTTGGATGATGTATCAAATAAATCATGTACAAATGCATTTGTACAATTATATTTAAACAAATGAATAAAATCAGGGGAAATAGCGTCAAGATTAGATTGAAGGAACCCATCCACGGAATAGTCTGTATTGACAAGATCAAAATGTTGAATTGCAAAACTATGTGAAGGCGTAGACGGGCTATTCAAGGCACGGAAATCGTTTTGTGGGTGGCTACTGGTAGATCTTTTCTTTTGGAACAAAACCGAAAGTAATGTACTATCAGTTGCATCTACTGCGTAACTTGCAAATCTTTTGGATTCTTTGTTCATGAGAGGTATAAGCGCAAACGCATTGTTATTGGTGCCGTGATAAAGTGACAGTGATAAAGGTGGGGAAGGTATAAATGTACTCGACCATACATTGTCTTGAAGACGCTCCAGATTATGTGTTGGGTTGAACATTTGGTCAAACAAGTAACATTGCAACTGTTCACAAGTGTAATTGACGCACATATCATGAAAGGTACCAGCCGATCTCGAAGGTGACAATTGAAATCCAATAGTGTCTAAAATACCAATTGTTCGTATAGCCACTCCTTCTATTGCACTTAACTTTTGATTTAATGCGTTGGTGATCCACATAACGAGCACTGTGTATAAGGTCTGAGCGAGTGCGTCTCTCTGTTGCGAAGCAGTATCAGTGGTTAGAAATGCAGTACAAAACTCATTTCCTATCAATTTCGAAGTATGAGTCAATGTTGTTTCCAGCTTAGCAGTTGCAACACCAAGAGCAGCAGCCACAAGAGTCAAGATTTCTTTGTTTTTAATACGACATGATTCGTGTGATGTAACAACGCTACCATTGGCGGGAGATGAAATTTCAGTGTTGCCTGTGCCGAAATGATGCTTATTTCCATCTATGAATTGAACATTTCCCAAATGTAGAATTGCAGCTAATAATTGACACATTTGCGCTACTGTTTTTGTTTTGAATCCGCATATCTTCAATGCGTCCTTGATTTCATTGAATTGCACTAGATCATGTTGTGTGTTTCTCTGGTTGACGTGTTTTAAGTAATTAAAATTTGTGTGCGTAATATGAAGTGCTTGCTTTTCATCAGAGGTTGTACCAGCCAAAAGTTGATAAAAAATGTCGTACTGTGGTATATATCGAGAAGAAACTCGATGTTTGTCGAGTAAGAAGATGGATGTAGTACATCCAACAACCCTCCCTCTCTCGTTGAACTGCAGGGTTTGCAATTGGCCTAAATAGGAAGCACTTGATGCGCTTCCAAAAGATTCAAAAATAGTACTGGCTCCTTTAATTTGTTTTGATAATTTGCCTTCTTTTCGCGAATGCACTGATAAATACAAGAGTTCTTCCACAATGTGTTTCCGTGTTGTTGATTTTCCCGACCCGGATATACCACTAGTATTGAAAAATTAGTATTATGTTGAGACGGTAGCTTTATGAGTGTACAAACCTTAAAACAATGGATTGATTTTCACCTCTTCTTCGCATCAAGAGATAAACACGAGTTGCCATATCATAAACATGAGGTTCAGGACTGGTCGCTGCTAGTCCTTCAGGTGAAATATCTTTATATCCATGTTGTCCGTATGCCTCTAAAGTTGCACCATTTAAAAGCTCAAGAGGTTTATGTGGATTTACAACAATTAATCGATGGTTGCCAAGTTGTGTGTAAGGTTGGTCTGCTTTAAAACGTTGCTGCAACAATTGAGCGATAATTTCATCGTTTTGATCTACGTCTGGTAAGTGAGCCAGATTGTTGATATTCATATTAATTATCAAGAAAGAAGAGGGTTGGAATAATTGATCTAAGCGAAATGTTTTTAAAAATTGGGAACGTTGTTCTTCTCTATTGTGTAACAGCTATTGTAGTCTCGATTAAAATAACATACGTGCTAGCAAAATTATTGCTTCTTTCTTTCGCTTTTATACAACAAAAATAATCTTAGAAGAAGAAGAGAAAAAAAAAGAGGGAAAATATAAAAAAAAGGGCGGGTGGAGAAAAAAGAAGAGCAGAAAACAAAAGCTAGGACTAGAACCATCTTTTTTTATAAAAAACATTTTTATGAGTTGAGTGTGTATATATGTAAAAAAGGGGGGGAAGTAAAGAAGAAATCAAGGGCCAAAGGGAGTAAAAAAAAGTCTGTTGGCTCAATCTAAAGACGAATAATAGGAGGCACTCCACCAATTTCTTTGTTTCAACGTATATTTTATACGGCAATGCAGGGGAATATAGGTAGTAAGTTTGGATACATGAACCAAAATAGTTTATTCACTCTAACCCATTACTACTAGAAGGTATATAAAAGAACCCAGCCACCAAAACGATATATGAAAGAATCAGGATGGATCCTTTAAAGTAGTTGGATTTTCCTTCTTGATAAGTATATGTCAGTAAGAATACAGAAAATATGACTGAAATGACGTCCCAACGGGGGAACATTAGGCTATTGGATAGACGATTAGATAAGGAGATACGTTTTCTCAGTGCACCATTCATACTTACTTGAATGTAAACTTTTGAATTTCTTCTTTACCCCAGTTGAACCATAATGAGAATGCGACCATAGCTGGGATTTGTAATAAACATACCTGTAGCGCGTAAGCTGAACCAATTTCCATACTTGAAAACAACGTTAATAATCTTTCAAGGGTAAAAATTAGAGAGTAATTAGTGTGTACCTGAGGACGATATTTCCATTCAACGCAAATGAGATGGCGTTCATAAACTCGGTGATATTTGGTACAAGAGCAAATAAAGTAAGGCCCAAAAACTTTTCATCTAAAGCTACGTTCTCCATTACTTCGTCAACTGTGTTGACCAAGATTTCAGCAATAATTGCGTACAAGAGCGTACAGCCAAACAAGACTGTGTAACTCTTGGATTTGCCCCAATTTGGCGAATCATGACCTGCTGCTGCTTCCTCTTCTTCCTCTTCCTCAGGTTCTTTAGCATGCACAAAGGCAATGGGCGCCCTTTGCTCATTTTGTTGTACATTGTTGCTTGCTACAGCTATCATATGTGTTCAGCACACGAATTCAAATATTCGTTTTTTTTTTTTGTATATATTTACCATGAAGTATTTGAGGATCGGCGGCATTGAGCGGAGTTTGTTCAGTGGGTGGTTGTTGTTGTCCAGGATGGATAATAGCAATAGGGTATACTTTTGGACGATCTTCATGAGGCTTGAGTTGTTGAGAGCTCTTCCATACCATGTCTGCATGAGTATGTAAACTGAACAATAAGCCAATGATGTAAGCGGAGGGTAAAATTGCTGCACAAATCCACATGAACGGTTTGACACTATTTTGATACACAGGATCATCCTTTGGATTCATTTGATCATAATAACAGCGTGAACAACCAATGGTTCCGTCTGAGTCTGGTGGACAACCTGTACAGTGTAATTCAAACTAATGGGGTGTGAGAAACAAAAGTGGCTAAAATGACTGAAAATCGAACTTACAGAGCCAAAGAACTGATAGAATAAAGTTGGTGATAAAGCACCAATAATAGCCATGATCAGCATAGTTCCAGTAACACCTATGTACGTACAATGAGTTGACTTTAACCCTCAAAAAACTTGTTTGATCCAATTTTTTTACCTGCACTCTTTGCGTTGAATCTTTGTTCTTTTCTTTTTACAGCACCACTGACCATAGAAAAACCAGGCATCAGCAAGACACCTGCTAAAATACTTCCAATCAAGGATCCTTCTACCAACGAACTCTTTCCTGCCATTAAGGAAACAGAATATAAGATAATTTCAATGATACTACCAAAAGTAGCGTTAATGACAGCACCGAGACCCATACTACTTTGAGCAGAGACGGAGCTAACACCCATTCCAATGAAATAAGAGAGTGGAATGACGGAGGCTAACGAAAGACCAAAAATGACCTTGGGACCAGATATCCAGACATTTGGAAAATTTGGTTTCAACACATAGTCGTCAAAGATGACAAAGAATACAATGGGCAATAAGTTAATAAACATAATATTGATGCCATCATAGGTGTACTTGTAATATTGCCATCCAAACGCTTGATATGTACAAAGGAGAATGACAGTGGGTTTTTGTCCAAAGCCACTTGTGAGAATGGAGGGCTTTGAGCGAAATCGAAGACTGAGAGGGTGACGACGAAGATGACGGACAAGAATGTAGTTGAGTTTTGCCATGGGAACAGTAACCACGCACATCCAACATATCGTAGATACGAGTAATAAAAGAGGTGCTACGTAAAATGATAGATAAGTTTTTCGTGGGATCAGTGATGTTACTCAATTATTTTACCTATAATTGTAAAGAACACCGTGTAGTAGAATATACCAGCTGGACCCAATTTAACAGTTTCAATGAATGCACGAAACCAATTGTACTTTTTCTTTTTGTGGTGATGATGTTCTTCTGATAATTCATTAGAATCATACTCGTTGTCATCGTCTATCAAAACAGAGGAGTGTCCTGAACTTATTTCCCTTTCCAAGGTAGTCATGACAGAGGGTGTAATTTCTACTATACGTTCTACATAGCGACCAAAAGGCCATAATATATACAAGCTTAACTCCCTTAGAACGACACCGTACAGAGTACCTGTAAAGAGGAGAGACACAATAAAGAGGACCAAGGAAAGCCACCAACCAAAGATGATGAGCCATAAAAGGTTGCCTGGATTTAAAAAGAAATCGGACGCTGAAGACGGAGATGAATGCAATGCACTGTTTGCTTTACGAACAACTGAACGAGATTTTTTATAAAGTGCAGGTTTCCAGATAGGCAAACCGAATGGATGCTGCTTGTTCATAGCCTAAACGGAAATTGGGGAAAAATAATTTTTAGTTACGTACATTTTCTTCGATTTCTTTCTTTTTAGCATATTATATGCGCACCTCTTGCTTGTCTTTAAGTGTTAATTCGTAATCAAGACTGTCCATGGACATGGCGCGTTGACGAGAACCCTCTGCACCCTCGCCTTCTTCTGCTATATCAAATATATCATTGCCAGTTTCCTCTTCCTCGCTATTGCTTTCACGATTGTCTTCAGTGATTGATCCATATTTAGATGACATTGTACGACTTGGTCTTCTTCCAACATAGGAAGAAGAATTGGTACGAGTTTTGGAAAGTGCTGGTCTTCCACTGTGATTATCTTCCATCACACAAACTCTAGAGTTCTCTTGACTTTAAAAAAAATATGTAAAATATTTAGGAAGAGAAAGAAAAAAAAAATAGGTGCGTTTGCGGAATCAAAAAAATAAAAAAAGGTTTCACTGACACACTTTCAAACTTTAAAAGAACCCCGTATTTGAGATTAAAAAAAACTTTACTTTAAAAAAAGGTGATGGTAACTTTTGTAACAAAGGAGAAGAAATATACAACAGAAATTTACAAGAGAGGAAATACATATATATATAATCAAGATGACATACGGTGTTTAGAAGGAGGGAATAGCAATGGCGTTCTTTCCGACTGTTCAACAAGTATAGAAATAGCAGAATAATAATAAGGATAATCGTCAGCAACAAGTGGTGATTGTAAAAGAAGTTTTTTGGATTCAATGTCTTTTGTGGCTGAAAGCGAAGAGTCGTGTACTTTTAATATCGTATCTGTCAACCAAAATTGTAAAGCGTTCATGATCAACGGAAAACTATGTAAAGTAAGAAGGGAAAAGCGTCAGTAAAGCATATTTCTATATAATTATTTTATATGAATAAATATTACATCAACATGACAAAGACGACCTGGAATCGTTCAGTGGGTGTCCATCGTATACATATTTCGCCTAACCAAAACAACCAAGGTGAGCTGATCAGGATAACATAGAGACATGCTTTTGATAATATTTCGGCCAATAGAAAGACAGACATTTGCCGAATCCAAGGTATGATCATTTTAGAGAAAGGTGGTGGTCCATAGTCACCAGTTTTGAATCCATCTTTCAGATTAAAATAATCCAGTATAGCTGATATTAATCCATACCAACACCAAAGTAGAAATACACCCAAGGTGGTATCTATAGCTACATTTAAAAAGTACCAGGTACAAAGATTGGTAGCTCTTCCATGATTCGCTGGTTGACTGGCTGCGTAACTGATTCCGATGTTGATAAAGTGTATCATCGCAGCACCTGCGAATTGTTTGCTCACATCAAGGGCCCTACAGTGTCATGAGTAAGATAAGAAAATGCTTTTATAAAAAACAAATGCATCTATGCCAAGCTTTTACCATATCTGAATTGGACGCCGTGGTGATTCTTTGGATCTTTTGTATAATAATGTCAATAAAGCTGTGAAGCACAAACTGAGTTGAATAAATATGGCAAATCCATCCATTAATTTACAGCTTTCGTCACTGTCATCGTCGTCGTTGTTGTTATTGTTGTCGTTGTAGTATGTTGTTGTATTTGCTAAACTTCCTTTCCATAGAAACGAAAGGAGTAATAAATAGCTCATATTGCTCATTGGTATATTATATAATAAAAAAAAAAGAAGAAAAGTGAAAAAAAAGGGTGTTATTGTTTCGTCTGCTTGTTATTATTGTGATCAAATAATAATAGATGGTCACAACAGGCTAAGAGTCAAGGCCAAATCATCATGATGATATGGTCTCCCCTTATTTTTTTGAGCCAAATTAGATTCTTAATTGACGGGATGGGAAACAAGTGACGATAACTAACCAAACCCCCCTTTTTTTATTATTATTATTTAAACAAATACTATATCTGAAGAACGTTTAGAGGATGGGGACTGTTGTCTTTGCTGCAAATCGAATTCACCCAATGATAGCTTTGATAGTCTGAAATCAGACAAGGATCCAATTGAGGGCGTTGTGTTCTCATCATCGTCACTTTGATAAAACGATTCTTCTGTATCCTCTTCTTCGTCCTCTTCCTCTTTTACTACCGCTAATCCACTTGATATGCTATCTCTTGGCGTACTATAGGACACATAACTAGATCGATCTTTTAATCCGACCGTGGCAGCGCCTCCAATTGCGTTATAACAGAACTCGGCAAATGCTTGATCCGCTCGTGCTATTGTTGCCTTGTCTTTAACGACTTCACGTACGCAAAACCAATCATGTACATTATCTTCAATGACAGTTTGCCAAGCAACGCCATCTTGTTCCGCTTTCATGGCTAATTGAACCGCATCATCTCTTAACACCTCTAAATTACCGATATACATGAGGACCTGAGGCGATAAGAAGGCTGAGAACCCTGTTTGTAATTTAGCGATTCCCAATATTTGGTTGGCGATCTTGTCCTCATCATCGCGATCCTCTTTCTTGATTGGTGCAAAATAATCTTTTTTAATGACTTTGGCTGTATGGTGAGTGATGTAGTCGTATTTCTGATTGATTTTCCAAGATTCAGAGGTCGTTTCGTCCGTCACAAGGGGTGATATTAAAACCGTACCGGCAGGTCTGGGTAGTTCATTGATGACAGGTTCGTCTCCATTGGTTGTGTCGTCGACTTCAATTTCAAACATGCTAGGATCGTGGGTAATAAACAACATTTCGAGCACCAGGGCTGCTCCCGCTGAATCACCCATCACAATGACTTTTTCGCTGTCGATGCCTATGACTTGAATCAAATGTTCATACGCTCTCACTACATCTTCGACTGGACTTGGATAACGATACTCAGGTGCTAATCTTTAAGGGGGGGGATTTCCGTATTTATATTAAAAATTCATGCAAAGAAAAACCAAACATTGAGAAAAGCGTTTTTTTTTTTGCGTACCTGTAATCAACGGACATGATCATTGTTTTCAATCCATACTTTTCTTTCAGCACATTGATCCAGGCAATTGTTGTATCCATGTACATGGTGCAACTACCTATACGAAATCCACCGCCTATGAGGTTACACGATGTGAGTAAATTTCTCTATATTCATCTAGTTTTTTTTTTCCAGCTTGCATACATACCGTGGACGTAAAACAAGATGATATCAGCGTCGTAGACTCTTTTCATTAACGCTTCATGATCTAAATCATGAATTTTATCACCAATCCAGCAACCAGACCAATCCTGGGGTACTTTGGGGTTTAATTTGACTCGATGAATCCAAGGACGGTGTGATTTTCTTGCCCTGGTGACATCATTTTAAAATCAATCTTGCTGCACCTGCAGGTAAAGAAAATACTTTACGTAAAATCTTGATGACAGCAGCAGGTGGTAACTTGCGAAGAGAAGAACGAACACTATTCAGTGTGTACGTAACTTTTCTTTCAGCACATTGATCCAGGCAATTGTTGTATCCATGTACATGGTGCAACTACCTATACGAAATCCACCGCCTATGAGGTTACACGATGTGAGTAAATTTCTCTATATTCATCTATTTTTTTTTTTCCAGCTTGCATACATACCGTGGACGTAAAACAAGATGATATCAGCGTCGTAGACTCTTTTCATTAACGCTTCATGATCTAAATCATGAATTTTATCACCAATCCAGCAACCAGACCAATCCTGGGGTACTTTGGGGTTTAATTTGACTCGATGAATCCAAGGACGGTGTGATTTTCTTGCCCTGGTGACATCATTTAAAATCAATCTTGCTGCACCTGCAGGTAAAGAAAATACTTTACGTAAAATCTTGATGACAGCAGCAGGTGGTAACTTGCGAAGAGAAGAACGAACACTATTCATTATTAATAAAGTGAGAAAGAAGGAAAGAGAAAGAGAAATTGCCAAGTGGGAAAAAAAAGTGTAAATTTGAATACATTGAGTGGTACAACAATTTTAACTTGTGTTCCCATCTCCACAACATTACTTTTCTGTGTTCTAAAATGGGATCGACCAAACAACAACACGAGATGCTCTTTTTTAAGCATACGAATTACTTCATTTCAAAGAAACATACGTATGTTGAGTGAATTTTAAGTAGTTGGTATAGATATACTACTGTTGAAGAAAGTGTCTCCGCTATGTCAATTGGGTTGGGTACAAGCGACAACAGCAGCAGCTATAAAGGGTCCCTTTTTACTACATACATATATCAAGATCAACAGCTTAAAAGAATGAAAAGAAAACTTTACATATTCATCAAGATATGAAAGCCTTTCATGTGAATTTGAAGAATCTGCTTGTGATATCTGTTTTACATCTCGATGACAAAATGTACATAAATAATGATCAGGTTACAATTTCTTTGAGTATCTATACATAAGGAATGTCACATCTTCAGCTGCTTTTCGTTTTGTGGCGCTTATGTACAGTTTTTCTTTCCTGAGCGTTTCCAGGCATTCTCGATTTTCCATCAAGTGTGCTAACTACTGTGACAACATTTTCCATATGTAACTTTCAATATGGTTGTCATCATATTGAAGAGTTTCTCTTTGTGACCAATGGCCTGGAAAAAGTAAGTACGAGCATACGACATAACAGCACCCATATTACATAGCCAAATTAGTAAAAGATATCTGGACAAATTTCTTCAAGTTACTATTCCCTAAGGGACTAACAGTTCAACTATGTACATATCAAGACGGTTTGAGAGGCAACAGTCTTCAAGTACGTAGAGCGAACGACTGTAATATCTCATGATACATGGACTTCTTTACTTGAACAATGAGTAGAGATAATACACACAATATGCATGAAATGACCGGGTAAAAGTTACGTGCTTTAGCCATCATGTACGTATTTTACCGTCCTTTATTAAAGGATAAAGAACCAACTATGTACTCATCACTACATTTACATTGTACGACTCGGATAAAGCTAAATGCTATAACAGCAGGCTTGTTCGGTCCTGAAGACGACATCATTTTTATTACGTATATTTATTTCTTTTTATGTAACGGTCACTGTAATAATATCTTGAGGTTCTTCGGTAGTGACGGACGTTGGCCAAGAAGAAGATTCGACCAGCATCTCCTCTGAATCGTTGACCATGATTACACTCATATCGTCATCATCTTCCTTGACAGAGGACGCCTCAGATCCACTACGTGCCCGATTTCCTTTGGGTAAAAGTAATTTTTTATCCACGAGTTTGTTGGGTAGAATTGGGTTACTTTGACTTCTGCGTCGCATGACTCGGTCCATTTCTACCGCTTTGTCAGATGCTGATTTCACATTGACTTTATCCATAAATGATATGTTTTCAATAAATGATTTGGGAAATGCAAATGCTGGTAGTTGTGGCGCTGGTGTTGCCTCTGTGGTTGCTCCTGTTGCTGTTGTGTTGAGAGATGATTTGTCTCCGCTATGAAGACTACTGTGGTCTCCTTCCTCCTCCTCTTCGTCTTCCACTTCCTCGTCATCTTCGTCGCCTTGATTACTACTGCTGTGCACGGACGAGTTTTCTAATGTAGGGTGACTATTACGTAATGAAGAAGTAGAGGTGCTTGTTGAAATAGGAGATGAATCATCGGAAGGATCTGTAAATACAAGATTGGCTAGCTTTTTCACATTTTGCTTTTGTTGAACTTGGAGTTGTTGTTGTTGTTGTTGTTGTTGTTGGGTCGAAGTAGAAGATGAAGCAGAAGAGAATGAATAAAGATGTGTGGGTAAGGGTAATGATAATTTTCTACTGGTGGTATTACTGTTACTACTATTGCTGTTGGATTGATGAATTTGTGGATGTTGAGAAAGACACCAAGCTAATTCACATTCAAGATAATCTCTATAACATTCTAAACGTTGTAATTCGATTCGCTTTGTTCTAATTCTCTTTCCAAGTACTTCTGCAAATGATAAAATACGGTCTTTTGTTGATTTTTGAAGCGGTACAAGCACCATTAAGTTGCGTCTAAGTTGTAGCTCACGATCTAATAGTTTCACCTGTTCGTCAATGCGGTCCGATAGTTCCTGTACTTTTTCTTTTGCTTTGTCTTCTCTTTTCAGACGATCTATGGTATAGCGTTGTTCTTTGGTAGTAGTGGTAGTGTAGGAGGAGGTAGCGGAGGCGGTTGTGTGGAATGAATCAAATGACATTAGGGGTCGTTTCGTGGGTCTCATACGTACACCTGTTGTTTTCAGTGTAGCAGCATAGTTGATTTTTAACATCCAGTCTTCCATGTCTTCATCATTATCAGCTCGTAATAAGAATTGTTGTCCATCACCTGTGATCAGTCGAAAGACATGTGGGTATTTTGTATAACTCTCATCGCAAATACAAATAGCATAAGATAATGAAACAATTTGAACAGGTCGTAAATAAGAACTTGCTGCTGTTGTAGCGGTAGTGGTAGTAGTAGTAGTACTTGTTGTGGAAGTAGTATTGGGTATAGGTGAAGTTGTGCTATTGAATTGGCTTGAGGGATAAAGAGAAGAAATCGAGTTTACAGTAGCATGATTGACGCTAAGATCGGATGTGGATTCCGTAATGGATGAAAAGGCAGGGAAACTGTTGTTTCTTCTTGGTGCAACATTACCTTTGGTTTGTTGTTCCTCTTCATCAAGCCAATTTTGGTAGGATTGAATGTCAGCAAAAAAGATAATTTGACTTCCACTAAGGATAATACCAAAGGGTCTCCAACCACGGGCTGTTGCTTTCTTTCCACCTTGAATAAAATCATATTTTCTGTCCAAGATGCCTGCTTTTGTGACTCGGATAGTGAATGTATTGTTGGTGGCTGTGTTAGTATTGTTGTTATTATTACTATCTCCATATCGACTTCGAACACCTGCTAGACATAAGGGTTTGGCTTTTAAAAGCGAGAAATGAACTTCCATAATGGGAATTGGCTTCAGAGTCCGTTTATAACTAAAAGTGTTCTCGGCTGGCATGAATTGTTCTAATTTATGTCCAAGATCTGCTAATAACGCGGCCTAAAAAATGATGATAATTAAAATTTAGAGCGTGGATGATAAATTACTACCAAGTTACTACTATACATTTTGACTACCCAGTGTGTCTGTGCTGTTATTACTACTTTTTAGCTTAGAAAACCATGAATTGGATCTTTCTGCTCTTGGACCGATAGATTCTTTACGGCCATCAGCATAAGTGAATTCTGACATAACAATGTTGTCATACATGACCTATCTAGGGGTGATAAGTATATATGGATAATATCTAAAATATATATCCTATGGCTTACATCCAAAATCTCTTGTGCTACACCTTCTCCACCTTCAATGATCTTGGTTCGCATAATAAATGTATCTTTGTTCATCTTTTGCTTTACATTCTTGTTATGAGCGTCTGTATGAAGCAATAAAATAGAGAAAGACACGGCATAGACAACATCTATTTCAATTTGTTACTTTGTTTGTTAAAAATGGTGAATAAACAAGTTACTACTACTCACCTGGACTATCAACAAGACCTGGATTACATTCATAATATCTTTTTGCAAAGTCTTCCATAGCACGATCGATTTGTTGAGCTTCTTTGGGTAATAATACTTTGGCGAGTAGTTTTCTATTATTTAAAATTGTTAATAATCTCCGTTTGTTGTGTTATAACTTGACTTTTTACCTTAAAGAAATATCAATCGATTCCCCACAGAAATTAAACTCTTGTACTTGAGACGCGAAACTCGGTTCTTTGGACATTTTTGTATCTTCATCGCTAGGACCTGCCATGCGTTGCTTTTAATCGTCAATTAATATAAACCGAGATGAGTGTGTGTGTGTATATAAAGTTGCTTGTTAAAAGTTGGTATTAATCTGATGGTAAGCAGTGATGGTCAACTATTCAAAAAGACTGAGCTTATTTTGTGGTATATTTGATATATTTGACAACAAAAATTGAATAAAAGGTATCTTTCTCTCGCTCTCTTTCTCTCTACTTTTCTTTTTTATGCGGTAAAATAATAAGGGTCGAGAACAGAAAAAAATATTAGAAAGGGAAAAAAGGGAAAAATGAGGTGCGCAAAATAATTATTTTTTATTCCTTAATTCATATAATTTGACAACATTTCACAGCATGGCAACACAACCTAATCAATACATAGATCCAACTGGTCGCTTCGCTGAAAGTACAATGCGTATACAAGATCTAGCTCAAGCTGAAAAGGTACAAAAAAAAAGAAAGACTTGTAAGAAAAACACTGTATTTTAACCCAAAGAGAACAGAAACTCGTACTATTAGTAGAAACTGCAGCAGAAGCCTTAGCTATACTATCCGATGAAGCTCCCAACGACGAAAACACAGACCAATTTGTACGCGATCGTGCACTCACATTCAGAAGTCTAGCTTCGCGTTATTTCTCTCTTGTCAATGTAAGCTTCATGTTGAATCTGTAAAGTGTGGCCTTTCCTTTTAACCTAACACGCACGCCTTTAGGACATTCAACTTGCTTTAAGAAGTCACACACATTATCTCACCAAAGAAGCCAATATCACATCTTCGGCCAATAAGACTATACCCTTTAAAACATCAATTGTTGGACAGTACAAAGAATTAGAAATCTGGACAGATGCCATAGAAACCATCAGTCAACGTATTGCAGAAATCAAAAAAATCGCTACTGAGCAACCCTAACTTTATTATTGATCAAGAAAGCGTACATTTTTCATTTCCTCTGGAAGATAACTCTGATCAACGGGTTCATTATAATCTGGATTATACTTGTAACCTTTACCATATCCCAAATCCTTTTTTTTTTAGTTGAAAAAGAAAAATATGTGAATAAAATCATGTAGTTACAATAATCAAGTAGAGACAAACAAACCTTCATAAGTTTGGTAGGTGCATTTCGAATATGCATTGGGACGGGGTATCCAGGATTTTGACGAATGGTTTGCTTGACCAAGTTATACGCTTTATAACTACGAACACTCTTTTTGGTCTCTGCTAAATGAACTACCAAATGAGCAAGAACGGTATCGCATTCCGGCATACCAATCTTTTCACAAGCATGATACGCTGACATGGCTAAGGGTAATGCTGTATTATCTGCTAACCCAATATCTTCACTCGCACATCGCACCAGTCTACGCGCTATGTACAATGGATCTTCACCCGCCTCCAACATTCTACCCAACCAATACAGCGCTGCATCTGCGTCACTATATCACATATTACAATTGAATATCTTCATTACTGCTGTTGTAATTTTACTGTCGTCAATATTTACCTGCCGCGAATACTTTTATGCAGTGCGCTGATAATATCGTAATGTTGATCCCCATTACGATCATACAGTAAATGTGACTTTTGAAATGCACCTGCATATATGACATTTTAATACTTTATACATATGCATGCTTTTTACCCTTTGTGTCTATGTACCTTTTACAGTGTCTACTTCTAAGGGCGATTCTTTTGACGGTAATAAACTGACTGCAATTTCTAGAGTATTTAAAGCAGTTCTCGCTAAAATAATATAACATGCCAAGTTGGAAATTCAATCGTTTCAATAAAGAGAAAAGTACTAACCATCGCCATCACTATAAACAGCCAGCTGTTTCAAAGCGTCTTTATCTTTGCTTGTATCCACAACATCATCATCATCGAGTCCTCTCCACTTTTGTAATCCTCGAGTGAGGATAGCCTCTATTTGATGCTCATCCAATCTTTGCAACACAAATACTTTGCATCTCGATAAAAGAGCTGAATTGACTTTGAAGCTGTAAATCACAATTAGACCACCATCTCTTCGCATCGTGAGCGTACTTCTCTCTATACATACCTTGGATTCTCGGTGGTTGCTCCCACGAGATGGATGGTGCCACTCTCTACATAAGGCAAGAACAAATCTTGCTGTGCTTTGGTAAATCGATGAATTTCGTCTATAAATACAATCGTCTTTTGCCCCGTCAACACTAGATGGCCCTTGGCATCATCAAAAGCCTTTCGCACATCCGCCGCTCCATGACTTGTTGCGCTGAGTTCGATAAATCGTGATTTCGTCATTTTGGAAATAATGCGAGCGATGGTCGTTTTGCCACAACCCGGTGGACCCCATAACATCATCGAAGGAATACGATCACTGTCAATCAGCTTTTTTAGTATACCGTCTGGACCTAATAGTTCCTCTTGTCCCACAAAGTCCACCAGTGAATCAGGGCGAACTAAAACATTGTATTAATAATGCAAAAAGAACTCGATTTTCAATAACTATGTGTAGATACCTTTGGCAGCTAGAGGCATGGATTCAGCAGCTGCGTCTATTTTCTTCTTTTTCGGAGCCGTCGTTGTGTTGAAACTGCTCGTACTCTCTATGGTTCTTTTTTGACTATTGAAGGTGGACGGCTTATATACAGGTGGTGGTGCTGGTGCTGCAGCTACTTTGGGTGCAAACAAAGGTGCCATACGTTGTGGTGGTGCCGCAGGCGAGTCTTTCTTGCTTACGTCCATTTTATTAACAGTACTCTCTTTTTTCTCGGCAGGAGTTTCAGGTGCAGGACAATTGGCATCAATGTGAGCATTGATTTTGACAGCAGGTACGAGTTTACCGCAAATGGGACATTCCACTACATGATCACCCGCATTAGAACAATGTGAAACAACTAATAAAGTCAAGTAACTTGCCTTGGTTCGACATGCTTGATTTTTATATGTGTTGTAGGGTTTAAAGGAGTGACAACACCACTGCGTAGCGGGTGAGAGCGTCTTTCTGCTCTCGGGAATTGAGGCTCCGCTATACGCGTCCAAGGGCGTGTGCAAAAGGTTACCATTTGGTGTTCAAGATATTTACGTGACAGATTCTGCATGTCTTTGAATTCTCGGGTAATGCATAAGGAGGGTTCGGTACGACCCGCTCGAAAGCCCAATCTCACTGATAAAGTACAAGAACTCCCTATCACTCTATCTCTGGTGATAGTAAACAGCCAGCCAATCAAAACTTGCTCACTTTTTCTGCGTTGCATGTCATCTCTGGTGTCACAATCGCCAAATTAGGAGCGTGTAAACTGTAAACAATGACATAAAGCATGTATGACATTGGCACGTCCGTTTCAATATATTCTTAAAAGTGTCAGTTGACACAATTCGCATGATCTCACAGACTTTTTTTTTTTTTTTTAGTTTCATTTCAAACAACAACATCAGTAGCAAAAATGTATATATTTTAAATTTTTTTTATTACAAAAGATTTTTTAAATAAAATAGTGAGAGGGGACATGATATCTATATCATAAAAAATATATATATATTATACAAGGGTGTAGTTTTTTGGGGGTTATTTGCTTGTTTGATTATTCTAAATTTACTTTATAACAAGAAATTTAGAGCTTGTTACAACAGGAGTCGTTCTTGTCTTGGCTGGCGAGAACAGAGTGGTTGATGGACTTGTTGGTAGGAGGAACATCGAGAGCGGGGTTAGCAATGAAGAAGTTGAAGGGCTTCATGACGAAACCACAGTATTCGACAGGCATGATGGGGAAATCTTCAACTCTGGGAATGTGAGTAATACCGAAGGTGTACCATAAGACAATATCCTTTTGTTCAATAGAGACATTTTCCTTGTTAGCCCAGACTTCAACAGTGTCATCACCTTGAGATTGGTTACAATAGAAGCCGCCAGCGAACATCTGATTCTCGTTATAAGGGGTGACCCACAAAGTCTTCTTGGCGAAACCAGCACGTTCAGCGACCAAAGAGTCTTCTCTAGCATAGAAAGGAGCGGTGTGACCAGAAGCAATCTTCCAACCAACAGGAGTCTTGGCATAAGGGTGAGTTCTGTCGGTGTTGACAATCTTCCAGAGTCTGGAGGTGTCGTAGTTGGCATCACATTGACCCATCTTGGTATCCTTGAGGGTGGTGTACTTGGTGGTGAAACCGTTACCAGAGATGTTCTTGGGGTGACCGGTGGGGTAATCCAAACGGTAGGTATCAATTTGTTGAACAGAGTTGTTTTGACCATCGATCATAGGATCAATACGCATGGTGAAGAAGTGTTGATGGTATTGAGCGTTGATTTGAGGAGCAACCATGACACCGAAACCAGCAGGAGTTTCATCTTCAGCCAAAACGTGAGTGTTGAGTTCACCAGTGGCCTTGACTTCGTATTCGAAAGTACCATCTTGGTAGAAGTAGTAGTAGAGACCATAATCGTAGTTGGCAACTAATTGAAAAAATAGAAAAGACAATTTAGAATCGCTTTTTCAAAAAAAAAAAAAACCTCGCTCGCGCTTTCCAATAAAAAAAAAACCTCGCTCGCGCTTTCCAATAAAAAAAAAACTTACCAGTGACAATTTGAGAAATAACCAATCTTCTAGATCTGATGGTGTAGGCACGACCGTTACGGTAATCAGTGTGCTTCATCAAGATACCATGATCTTCTTCGTGAAGACAGATAGCGTTGGGAACGTGGAAAGGCTTACCCTCGTGATCGTTGAAGTTGGCATCAAAGTAGTAGATAGAACCGAGACAATCACAACCCAAAGCCAAACTGTTGGTACAGAGACCCAAACCATACTCTCCGACATCGAAAGCGTGCTTACGGTAGTGAGGGCTGGAGGGATCAGCATAAGGGACAACCATTTCAGAAAGAGAGATACGGTAGAAGAGAGGACGCTTCTCGGGACCATCTTGGTAGCTGACGTTGTGAATAACGAGACCTTCACGATAGTTCATGGAGATACGCATGTTCCACTTTTGCCAGTCAATTTCGTTACCGTTGATGTTGAAAGAGACACCTTGGGGTTGTTGGATAATGATGGGCTTGAGATCCTTACGGTAGTTTTCCTCACCAACGAATTCAGGCAAGAAGTTGTGGTTTTGTTGAGGAATAGTGGGACGAGTGAACTTGGAATCTCTGGGCTTGATACGTTCAATGGAAACAACTTCCATCTTACCAAGATCTGGGAATAAAAAAAATAAAATTAGAGTTGTGCGAAACAAATAGAAAAAAGAATAATGGAGACTGATTCACATACCGACAATGGGAACGAAATCCAAAGGATGAGCATATTGGTTATCATCTTCACAAGTACGCATGTACATAAGAGCTTGCATCATACGCTTCTCACGACCGGGATGAGCAACATGACGAGCAATAGCCCAAGGATCGGCAAAGACCATAGACATATCAGTGATACCGAGTTCACGACATTCAGCATGAACCTTGGGGTCCTTAATAACGAGTTCTTCAACATCGAACATTTCATCCATGGTCAAAATGGGTTGGACATCGGGAATGTAGGTCCAGGACTTGAGCTTGCGGTCAGTCAAAGAGACAATACCTTCGTAAACCTTCATGGTCTTCTTTTCCAAGGCAACAACGAGAGCTTCACGTTCGACCTTAGTGACACGAGGCTTGGAGGTATCCCAACCGAGATAAGAAAGCATAATTTCCTTCTTGGGTTCCTTGTGGGTGATGGTGTTGAAGACAAAGTCAACATCAGGCTTGGCAGCACGGGTAATGGTGGCAACTTCAACAATTTCATCAGCGGTAAGATGATCGAAAGGATGAGGTTCAACAGTAACGTTAGAAGTCTTAATTTCCTTGGTAGTAGACATGTTAAGAAGTAGTAGAGTTAGAAAGAGTTAAAGAAAAGAAAAAAGAAACAAGCGTAATAAAGTAAAAGAAGAAGAAAAAAAAAAGATGGAAGGAAATTGTGTCCCTTTATATATTCATTATCGGTTGGAAGCAATAGATGTAATTCAGTGACAAATCAAGACCAATAGAAACGAAAATAGTAGTGTGTACGTGTATTCGAAAGTACCATCTTGGTAGAAGTAGTAGTAGAGACCATAATCGTAGTTGGCAACTAATTGAAAAAATAGAAAAGACAATTTAGAATCGCTTTTTCAAAAAAAAAAAAAACTCGCTCGCGCTTTCCAATAAAAAAAAAACTTACCAGTGACAATTTGAGAAATAACCAATCTTCTAGATCTGATGGTGTAGGCACGACCGTTACGGTAATCAGTGTGCTTCATCAAGATACCATGATCTTCTTCGTGAAGACAGATAGCGTTGGGAACGTGGAAAGGCTTACCCTCGTGATCGTTGAAGTTGGCATCAAAGTAGTAGATAGAACCGAGACAATCACAACCCAAAGCCAAACTGTTGGTACAGAGACCCAAACCATACTCTCCGACATCGAAAGCGTGCTTACGGTAGTGAGGGCTGGAGGGATCAGCATAAGGGACAACCATTTCAGAAAGAGAGATACGGTAGAAGAGAGGACGCTTCTCGGGACCATCTTGGTAGCTGACGTTGTGAATAAGAACAACTATGCGTGCGATGATCCGGATGCCCATTTTAAATACCACATCACTTTTCATGTAGAAGTAAGTAAAAATAGCACCATTCAATCCGGATCAGCTTCCTCTATAGATCCCTCGATTTTTACATGTTTTTATGTCGATTTTCTGTAGTAATAGGACATATACATGCTTGTTAGGACAGGACAAGATATTATAGGACGACCCCACAGAGGGCAATCGTGGGATGGTTTGAGGTGAGGGGTTAGGATAGCATGCGAAAAGTCCGATGTAACAACCGACCTTCCCAGAGGACTTCTTCTGACAAATCAATGGCCGCTAGTCGATTCTTATAGGCTGAATCGTGCGAAACCAAGATACGAATTAGGAAATTATATTCTGGTAACACACTGAAATCTCTGATTTAGAAAGGTGAGAGAAAAATTAACGTGTAAACTCAGTCATGTTATTTGCCATTTACGATAGAATATGATCGCATGTCACATAATTCCTATCTCTAGGATACCCTTTAATTTTGTTTACAAAATTGAAATGTAATCTCCGCATTCTGCTTTCTATGACATATTCTGAAAGCAACCAGAAGGAGGGAAAGGCAAAGAGAATAGGCACACTCATTTACCCCGCATTTTCCACATGGCATTTATTATTGGATAAATAGAATGACAAGTTCACTGAACAATAGATGCGGTTTGAGACATGGCGCCATAAAATTCGTTACAGCATAACTATAATTCCATAAATGGTATTTTTACATATCAATTTGACGTGGAGTAACATGAGATTAGTAATAAATGTGGTTTTCATATAACATTTGTACGGGCCATGTTCAGATTTCGTTACTAAAGTAAACTTTATGGGCTACTCAATTCGTCACTGACTGTTATTTTAATTTCAGTATTGCAAGATCATGTTGTATCGAAGATGGCAGGATCGTTCAATTTGCAACTAGACGAACGCTTTATTGAGATCAAGATCGTGATATACACCCTTAGCAAGCATTATTTGTCACTGACTCTTATTACAATATAACAATGCTGTTTTAAAGATGGCAAGACCGTTCAATTTGCAACTTAACAAAAATTCAATCGAGATCGATTGCATGCTGCATACGATCAAGTTTATGACGATGCGCACGTCGGCAGGAAGCGCTGGGTAATTTAAGAAATTTAAGATGACACTTAGCTACTACATATTGCATCAGCATTATTTCGGTACTCATTCTGTTTCAGCCAGTGGATTTCTGATGCAGACATTCTGATCTTTCTCAACCTTTAAGTTTTGGCATGGCCAATGTGGTACACGCGTCCTGTCTCTAATTCTCTCTCCCCCCCCCCGACCCTTAATAATAGGGAACATGTTGCTTGTTTGACAGGTACTCCCAACAGACGTAGATGACGTATTTGGAATCTACAGATCTGTTTATCAGAGGAAACGCATTCCAGGAAAACGATTCGCAGATGTAATCTTTACAAAATTGCCCTCACTTCAATTGTGTGTTTTTTTACTAGCCCATTCTGATATGTCAAAGAATTCTTTCCATACTCAACTTTATGCTATATTTGCGCTTTCTGTCTTTTCGTTTTATGATGTAAAAAGCACATCTCAATGCGATCTAGTTTATCGCCTCAATGTTTTTGTTTATGCACTAAACGATTTGCCGTGCACCACGTTTTGGAAAAAAAAAAAACTTGTGTAATTCTGTACTTGATCTTAGAAATAAGCGTGGCTAATCAATTTGGCTTTCGTTCATGGGTCACATCTTGAACAGAAAAACTTAATCTCTTTCTTGGGCGTGGAAAGAAATAAAAATCAGTTCACCCCCATTTTTCCAAAAGTTTATTCATGTCTTGGACAAGTATAGCGCGCTTCCGAGGTGAGGCAGATAAAAGCTGAGTTTCTGAGTTTTGCTCCCTGCCCCACAAACACCTACCAATCAAACTTCCATTTTTGGTATCGACCAATGATATCCTCGTCGATGAATAATTGGAGCCTGATAAGTCAAACCTTGTACCTTTCCGTTTTGGAACGGGTGGGAATCTCTAAACTCACTTCTGAGTGGTACAAACAATTGCTTATTTTAGGAAATATTAGAAATAAAGTCTGAACAAAACCAAGTGGTTCAACATATGCTGGATGCATTCAAAATCGCAAAACTAATAAGTTTTAGAATAGTTGGGCTCATAAAAATTTTGAGAACTCTCTGAAACTTTTCTATTACGATGGGATTCTCCAGAATAACGCAGTAAAACTTTAATCTTGATTTGTTCTTTTAGAAAACGTTAAACTTCCAGACTAATGACATTTGACGTACCTGTCATGCAACGTATTGGTTCCATTGTCGAATAGAATTTCAAGTAGCGTTCGCACCAGTAACCGGCAAACGGGATCAAGGTTTAGCGCACGCAGATCTTCTCAAATCTGCTCATGCCATGAAATTTACTTGATAAATCTGGAAAATTAATCATCAATTTTTTAGTAAAAAAAATATAGCGAATTCTGCTGTTTATACACCTGAAAAATGAAAACATACTTCTTTATTTCGTTATTAGCGAGTTTTCGCTTGTAAATCGTTGCATGAAAAGTGAAAAGATGGAGTGTTCTATTTAATTAAGGTTTTGTTACAGTTATATAAAAGATTTGTCTCGATTATCACCCGAGAAAATAAGCTTCTTGGTTGATAACCGTACTAAATTGTAGTGTTATCATAGAGAGCACATCTTGAAAAAAAATAATGATGCATAGTATACTTGCGTCAAATTTATTGAAGAGAATTTTTTTGAGTTCACACTTCCTTCATAGTTCAATCACCTTAGTACAAATAACTTAAGAAGTACGTAGTGAAAGCTTTATTTTCAAATAGTCAAATATACGTAGGAAAGCATCTCAAGCATACTAAACTCATAAGAAATATATAATACTTTTTCAGCATTTTATTATACGCTTTCCCCTCCAATGCACTACCGAGTATTATACATCATTGTTTTGTTGAGCTATTTGAGCACTACGTTTATAAAAATTATCTACGCAATCAATCAAAACATAATTACTTTTTCCTCTATACGTGCTTGATCATCGCGTGTAAATCAAAATACTTCGGTTATGTAAGTGTTTACATTTTTTACTAGTTGATCGAATAGGAGATTCACAAAGTGTCAGATAGTGGAATACTACTTGTGTCAATCAAGTAATTCAATGTACTTGTCAATATAATTTAGTATTATTTACATGACATACGTCAATCTCAATTTTCACACATCCTAAAGAAAGTCAGTAGTTATTGCATTTAAGACATGTACATACAAATCATTAAATTATTATATGAAGTTTGGACGATATTCAGTATGCATGTTACTATGATCTAAAATTATTTTTTTTTTACGTATCTTTGTTTTTGCATGGAATACATACTTACGTTTATAATTAATGTCTCTGATTATGTAGCGATCTTTGCGTGCTTTAAAAGCAGCTCGAAGCTCGTTTGATTGTCCTTTAATCAAATATGTATTACTTTTGTATAAATTAGAGTGATGTACGAATGAACTCATTTGTTTCTTAATCATTAACGGTAAATACTCCAAATCTGCACAGTAATCGGAATAAAATTCAATAACTATTTAATCCGTAACATCTCTTATTTTCATCATTTGCTCAGGTATCATTACTAGTTGATGCATGAAATCGTAACTATTTCGCAAAACCATTTCAGTACGATTTTAAGGATTATAAAATGTACGCATACATCGTCGATACGTAATGTTCATGATATGGATAAGGTTCTACGTACTTACTGCATATTTGCCTTCTTCCACATACATATTGTTCAAAATATTGCAATACGGTAGAAGAAGTTTTCCTAAAATTGAATACATATGTAAGATGAGGTAATATGAATTCATTCATTGTCTTAAACATATTTATTCAAACCAAAGCTTCATTATAGATATTGCATATGTGAATTCAAAGTATTGTGCAAATGTACATGATGCATGAAATGCTGTTCACATATTATTTTGAATCCTGTAAATGCATACATAAAAATTTACATATTTACAACCTTTCATTATTGAGTGTGCATATTCACTAAACTATATTCATGCAAATAAAGTAAATAAGTAAAACAAACTTTTAATGTTTACATCCAAGCTGGTCATGAGAAAAATATTCAAGTTTATCCTAAACCACTTGATTTACGTAACTAGTTAAAAAATTAAATGTGTTATTTGATAATTTAAAGCACTCCCTTAGACAATGAATATAATCAATTAGTACTTTTTGTAGTGATATGCATAGTATTGCTAGCCATGCATATCCTGATAACAAATGAACTTTAGAGGACATTTGTCGCTAATTACAAACTAAATCTATAAAGTGTCAAATATGTTAATTTCCAATGATTTAATTAAAAAGAATACTTTAGTATACTTGCGTCAAATTTATTGAAGAGAATTTTTTTGAGTTCACACTTCCTTCATAGTTCAATAGTCGATTCTTATAGATATTCATGCAAATAAAGTAAATAAGTAAAACAAACTTTTAATGTTTACATCCAAGCTGGTCATGAGAAAAATATTCAAGTTTATCCTAAACCACTTGATTTACGTAACTAGTTAAAAAATTAAATGTGTTATTTGATAATTTAAAGCACTCCCTTAGACAATGAATATAATCAATTAGTACTTTTTGTAGTGATATGCATAGTATTGCTAGCCATGCATATCCTGATAACAAATGAACTTTAGAGGACATTTGTCGCTAATTACAAACTAAATCTATAAAGTGTCAAATATGTTAATTTCCAATGATTTAATTAAAAAGAATACTTTGTAGCTTATGCATATTATAAGAATATTATGTTACGTGCTAAGTAGGCTTGGTAGTTTACCTCGATTCGCATAGCTTTGACATTTGTTACACCCTCGCGAGTGTGTTAATAATCTTGTTGCACAAAACTGTAGAAAATGTGATTCGTGTAACAAATACTCACTAAACAATCATCGAAGAAGACTAATCGTCGGCCAATAAGATCGTCGATGCTATTGTGTTTCTCTCTCATATAGTGAAGGTAGCAAAATAATTGCGTGCATTGAACTCCTCGAAGAAAAACAAATATAGAAAGATGCAACCCGCGTTTCTATGCTCGTCAGTAAAGTCTCATGTTCTTAGTGCGCGCCCGTAAAGATATAATAACCAAATTTCTTTGTCTTTAAACGAGAACAAATTGCCAAAATAGGGCTGTGCATACGTTTGCAATAATGAATTAGAGTTGCCCGTGCAGTTCTTCTCAATATTACGATAGGAGAGAGTTCACTACTTGCTTCGCATACATACGCACATGTATCAATCACGACAGAAATAATATAGCTTTGTTATCACTATAAATACTATGAAATAGTAAAGTGTATGCCTCTTTATTTCGCTTCGAAAAGGTGTCTTTTTTAGTTCCCCAATTATAGCTAAACGTAATAGTTGTTGCTACCTACCTATCTCGACATTTTCCCGCGTGCCAACAAATTTTGCTTTACTACAGAATGGTCTATTTCTCGTGCTCGTCAATTCTTTCCTCGGTTCTTTTTGTACTTTTTTATGTAATGCAAGACGTCAACTGCAATGAATGGACAAACCACGGAGACTGCGTGAGCGGCTCCAGTGTCAAAGATGCAAACATGGCTATCGGAAAATACTATCTTCACGCTCACTATATTGAAGTACCTGGGAATACAGATTTTTCGTACGATATTAATGGAAGAAACTACAGAGTGTGGTTGGACAAGAATCCTGTGTTCCCCTATCTGAGCAAACCCAATTTGAAAAACTGGGAGGCTTGTAATGAAGCTAGATCTGCTTGTGGTGAAGGGGATACGGTATCTGGTGGCGGTGCATGTTGTTATCAAGTCAGTGCTTACTTTGGAGTTGCCATAGAATGCATGAAAATGGATGTCAAATAAATAAAATACACTTTTTTTTTAAACATAATTGTCTAGTGAATGTGCAGTCGTATTTGGTTTTCCGTTCTATCTAGACAGATGTTCGGAGGTTACACAAAGTACTTGGAAACCCAGAAAAAAGTACGTAATGCTATTTCCCCTTTGATTGACGCAAAGCTATGTGATTATCACCATTAAAGTTGTATACTATTCGTCGAATTGTGTATTTAGATTGAGCTTTTAGGGTAGATAGGGGCCCATATTTCGTTGTACTGTCCGGTTGCAAGGACTTTGAGTTTGAAACACAGGTACATGGAGCTAAAATTTTGTACCACGTTGGTCCGCATTTTCTTTAGATGTGAAATCCAGGTACTACTACCCTCTTTATATATTTGTGGTAGTGGATCTTTATCCACACCGAATTTCAGTGGATAATAAAAAAGTACAGCGATGATCAGAGGAACGTGTTGTTGCATTCTGTGTATTCAGTGAAGTTTTTAATATCTACTATTAACTTTTGTTACCTCAGCTAATTCGCTGTTGTAGAGATAATTATATCGTCTCAGAAAAGCTCTCATATCAATCACGAGTATATGAAGCCGAATTGTAATCCTAAATAGTGATATGCTGAACTATGTATTCATTAAGTAGTCGGTCTACAATTTACATGAATCACCTACTTACTTTACTATATGTACATTATTCTATTGACCTCATCGCTCGTAGTAAAAGTACTCTTTTACCCCCTTGGACATACACACATGTTGTACAAGTGTACACAACCGACAACAATGACTATAAAATATACAACGAAGCAATATTTCATTCCCATTCAACTTGCTGTTATTGCTTCTATTGCAGCTTTTTTTGTAATTTCTACTGTCCAGAAAAAAGCTGAAAAACAGCAGGTATTATTGATCTTATTACACACGTAAACGAGAGTTTTTCCGCAGATAAAACATGGTTGGTACCACGCCAATTATGCAGCAATAAATTATAGTGCAGTAATATGATTGAAACCTATAAGCCCCTGTGGACTGAGAGCTTCTTGTTATGAATGAGCACAATGAAAATCCATGTTGTTGGTACAGCGAATATCGTTTTAGCGAACTTTCATTTTCATATAAATACCTCCGTTTATTTCTGCTCACTTCTTTTCCATTATCATCTGCAATAAACTCTTTCCAAATGAAAAACATTGCAACGCTTCCTTTGCTCTTTGTATGGCTCTGTATCATTCATGCTGTCCAGTGTAACTACTGGTCTAATCATGGAAGTTGCGTCGGCGGCACCAGCTTAGCTGACGGTAACAAGGCGATTGAACAATATTATAAAGACGCTGATTACACCAATTGGGGTCGTAAAACTGATTTCACCTATCAATATGGTGGCAAGACTTATAGAGTCTGGTTGGACAAGAACATGGCCTTCCCCTTTGGCTCTGATAACGCAAACAACTGGAGAACTTGCAACACTGGCAGATCTCCCTGTGATGGACCCGCACTTTCTTCTGGCGGAGAGTGCTGCTACAAAGTCTCTGCTAAATTTTCAGGCACTGAATGTATGAGAATGGATGTCTGGTAAAACTCAGACACAATCTACCTCATATTTTCCCATTGATAATTATCTACTACATATTTCATATTAAATAAATTACAATGTTCATATCAGTTATTTAATATTCGTGTTTCATTCTTTGAGGAGAGTGCAGTGTTATAACTATGTTTGAGACGTGGTTTTATTAGGAATTGTGCCTTTTGCTATGCTGTTCTAGTTCATATAGCAAACAAATCCGTGCGGAGGTTGAAGTGTTCATGCCCTATAAGGCATGAGCAACTTTTCCTGACCCTATTTTCACATTTTCCTTATACTACCTTTTCTTAGAAACAGAATGGAGGACGAAATTATTCAAAAGATCTACAAGATTACCAGTGAAATAGCTTCTCAGCAGCAAAGCAATCAGGATCTTGCTACGAGCTTGACAGGGCAATTGTCAGATTTAAAGGTAGGCACTGTTGCAGTTGTAAAAATATGTTCTTGTAGCTTAACTTGTTATTGTTCTGTTGCATTTAGCAAAAGGCAGCTATGAAGTATACAAAAGACGGTAAAGTATATTAAATAAAATGATTTTCAAGGTTGACTGACTAAAATTATTACAGGGCAAGATAGTTATGTTTTGGAGCCTCTGCAGCCAGGACAACGAGATGAAGTCATCAGTTCTTTGAAGGATAGATTAGAGAAGGCATTAGCTGATCAGCAAGCGACCTTGAAGGCTAATGAAGAGTTGGAACAGGAATGCAGTGAGCTACACTCACTTGTCAAGGAGTACGAGTTAGGATTAAAAGCAGTTGCAGATAAGCTTAGAACACATGCAGTACAGTACACTTGTTTCTAGTTATGTAAAGAGAGATAGTAAATAACCTTTGATATATAGAGTGCTACAACGGAAGGACAAATAAGACTTAGAAGAGAGTATGAAGCTTTATTGAACGCTGAGAAGGTATAAAAGAGCTTTCATTTTCTTATGAAAAGGAATTGTGATGTTAACTTGTTAAATAGGGGACAACGGCTGCATTATTTATGGAAAATACAATGCTTCAGACACAATTAAGACAATTATCGAGATCATTACGTGAATTATACAAAAATGAAGGCATTGATACGCATGATGAGCAGATTGCACAGTTAAAGAAGGAAAATCAAGAGCTTTTAGAGCTTTTACATGTTTCCAAGCTATCAGATCCAAGCATACCTGTTACAGAGAGAAGTTCACCCGTATTGCAAGTAGCAAGAAATGGTGTTATTGAAGAGTTTTTTACTGATTAAAGATAGTAATAGTAGTAGTAGTAGTGGTGGTGTGTGTGTATATATACATATTTATATGATAACCTTGACGGAAATACCCTTTTATACTTATTCTAATAATAATGCGCTTTTTGCTCCAAATTGTGACTTACTTACTTACTTAACTTTGTGTCCACTTGATGCGCACACACACTTTAACAAGCTCTATTTTTTTCGACTTTTTTTTCTTCTTCTTTTACAACACAACACAACACAACAACACTAAAACAACTACAATGTATTGCATGCGTTATTTTGTTCCATTACTTTTATTACCGTTCCCTGACGCACCACCTATTTTCGTCATTTTATTTTTAATTTCCTTCTTTTTACACCAAAAGCCATGGTGAGTGTTGATTGACTCTACAAGTGAATTAAGACTAAATATTTCTTTGTAGTATTTATTGTACTCTGCTATTAATTGCTTTATTCTCTTCTACTTGTTATTGGGGTCAAGGTAGATGTTGGATTGATTTACAACAAAATCGACTGTTCGATGTACGTCAAGATTCCAATGCAACTTTTGGACAAGGGGAAGGTTGGTGGAACTGGAAAATTACTTTACCTATTGGACAATAATACAACAAAAACACTATGTAATATCAAAAATAACAAAAAAGAATACCCCCAAAGCAAGCGTCTAGACTTTCCGAGAAATTCAACTGCTTTTAATAAAAAACGTCATTTTTACGAATTTTACTATTATTCACCTTCAATTAGTTTTGCTGATACAAAAGAGCAATTTCTTTTTTGCATATCTTGAGGGGGAAATCTTGTAACTATCAATCACATGGAAATACCTACGTTGTTGGAGTGTAAATCTTTAGTGTCACCTTTCTATTAGGTAGAATTTGCCTTGTATTTTATCATTGTGATTTCCGCCCGAATTACGTAGATAGCAACGGGCAAATAAAGTAATATTCGCTCTCGGGTATGCTGTCTCTTTGTGAGCGAGCGAGCGAGCGAGCGTACCACCCTCCCGGGCTTCACAACAAGAAAGGCATCACCATAGCAACAAATTTAGCATTTTGCATTAAATCCTTTGATTGGTCAACATTCACAACCACTAAAAAAAAAAAAAAAAAGAAAAGCCTACCCCCCCCCTTGCCTTGTTATTGTAACTTTTTTTGATTTTTTTATCTTTCTCTTTTTACCCACAGCATTTAATGTCATTGTCGAGTTTGATAAGAAGAGGAGGGTTGTTGAGACCGCCTAAAAGTTTACAAGGTGGACGCAGTAAAAAGAACTTTTTGCTCGCTCCTCCTGTCCTTGCTTACAACATTGACAACACATGTCGTCATGAAGTGACGCTTGTGCCTTCCTTGACAACCACGGCTACAGCTGCTGCTACAAACACAGTCAAGTCAGCAGCAAAACAAAGAGGAACACGGACACCTTTCAACCAACACTTGCACATGAGCAAACAATGGTTAAAATACCAACAAGTCAGACTAGCACACTCTAAACCACCGCCACCACCTCATAATCATATACCCACCAGTAAAGAAGAATTATTAGCGCAAGCTCGTGGATTCTTTGAGCGACTCAAGATACGTATCAAGTATCCGCTGATGAGACAAATTAGACCCTGGACGCTCAACGATGCAACAGCCTTGTTTTCTTGGTTATTTCTCGGGCATACCGTGTGGTTATTGGCAGGCACCACCAGTTTTGTGAGTATTGTTCTATGGATTTTCAACTCGCTTCAATTCCAAGGTAATGTATATTTACATTTCACAGTATCATAAATAAATTAATGTATGTGTCTTATTTTAGAGTGGATTGCTCGAAGTGTGAGTAAATACCTTACTTCTGCTACGGGCGCTGTGGTCGTCTTTGATTCCGCTATTTTACCCAATTGGAAAGACGGCAAGATTCGATTCAACAATGTGCGCATTTACCGTATGCCTCGTTCAGAACACGAGAAATTCGAACGTCATGCAGCACTGTTAAATGCCGGGGAGGAAATCCCGCCCGAGGAAATACCCAGTCAAAATCACATCGAAGTCAACATGGATGATGATCCTTTAGCCGGTGTGGAATTAGACGAAGACGAGAAAAATAACGAAGTGTTGAGGAAATGGATGTGGTATGACTTGGTGATTGATCGTGTCGAAGTCACCTTGAGTTTGATTCGTTGGATGGACGGGAAAGGTCTGGTGCAAAGTGCGGATATTCAAGGCGTGCGTGGTGTCGTGGATCGTAGACACGTACGTTGGGATCCAGATGTGCCTTATGACCCGGTAGCCTCCAGACACGAATATACCCCCGGTGACTTTGAATTGGAGAAGTTGACAGTAGAAGATCTCTTGGTCACAGTCTATCAACCCAACGGCTTTAGACCCTACCCTGTCTCTATATTCCAAGCTCAACTGGATCGTTTCCGTAAACAATGGTAAGTACATCATCGGAACTGATAAAGTGGAATGGTACGTATTGATATATATATATATACTACTTAGGCTATTTTATGACTTTTTGTGTGCAACATCTATCATTGGTGCCTTTGACAAGTGTTTATTCAGTGTGCATTCACCACAATTGGAAAAGAGTGTATTAGAACAGTCAGGACATATCGACTCTAACAAGTCGGGATTCAGAAGTCATGATATCTATCATTATTACCCTTTCAAGAAACCAGATCCCAATGGTGTGCTTGTTGGTGGTGAGTCGACACGATTTGGTTCATTAATCGACAACGACATGAAGAAACAAGGTTATAAAAGAAAGGTACTTGATAAGAATGATTTGGCATGCATTGCATTGCAAAACTAACTTTGTTTCCTATAGTCTCGCTTGAGAATTGATGGTGTCAATATTGACCATATTAATCGTGGTGTCGAGGGCCCTCCCGGCTGGATCACTTCAGGCACAGTCGATATTTCAGCAGACATTTACATCCCTCAAGAAGCAGTGGAAGCAGACTCCACAGAACTGTTACGTCAATTAGTCTATGAACTCACAGATCGCATTGAACTCAAACAACCTGTCATTCTCGGTGCTGGTAACGGAGAAGAAATTCTTGTCGTCGGAGGTCAACGTGAAGAACGCAAAAAGGTTCAGGAGGAAGACGTCAATGTCAAGAAATTTGTCATGGATATGGACTTTCGCTTCAAAGACACCAAGGCTTCCGTCCCTCTCAAAACACCTGAATTGAGTTACTTGAATAGTGCCATGGTCAGACCTGTCGTGGGTTACATCTCTCGCAACAAAGCCATTGTGCCTATCAAAGTGCGTATTGTCATGGATCTCAGTAACTTTGATGGATCATGGACCCTGTATGATTCTACGTTGGCAGATCATATGAGTGAAAAGCTCGGTCAAGGGTTTGTCGACTTGACCTTGGATCAACAAGAACGTAATCGACGACTTAAGCGTATTGGTTTTTGGAGTCTGAAAGAAATGTCTCGTAATTTACTTAGTATTCATGAACTCATGCGTGGTACATCAAGAGGCTTTTGGAGTTACTTGGGAACAGCAGACGCAGCTTAATTATCTCCCTCTTTCTCCCTCTCTTTGTACATTCTTTCTTTTTTTATTTATTTATATTCTATACCCACCCCTCCCTTCTCTCGTAGTAGTATTATCACTTGTTGTATATATAACATTATTATTCTTAGAATTTGATATAAAAGTATTAATTTTCCTTTGCTTTCATCGTTATGGGCAGCGCTCCTTGCCCTTTCTGCTTGTGGTCTGCATAATAAAAGTATTGATCTGTTTGTAAAGTGTCAAGTTAGAACGTCCTTTTTACGTCTCAATATGCGTGCAAGCTTACTCTGAATAGATCCATGGGCACGGACTTTAGCGGCACGATATTCCTCCAATTGTAAGTGATCTCGGCTGGTATCCAATCTATATCCTCCTCCTTGTTCTTTTCAGGGTATCCTTCTTCTATCTTTTCAATGGAGAGCGAGAACGTCCTTTCGACATCTGTGTTTGTTGCTGCATTGGGACGAGGCTCGCACGCATTGATTTTAATCAAACAAGCACGGAAATGCTGTTCAAGGTCAGCCAGTGTATAGATCGACTCACTTTCCAAAATTAAATCTTCAGGGAGTTGTACTTCAGCATTCCGTAAATACGAATTAATCTCAAACACAAATTTCTCTACAGGTTCTCCGTTCTCAATGATGGTCAGTGACACGAATTTAATGTCGCCCTATGGTAATAGAGTAAGAACATATAGTCATATTCAAGAAGAATCACTATTTCCATACCTTTTCAAAAAACGGATAGCATGTCTTGACAAACGTCGCTAGATAATCTCGGACTTGTGGAGCTTCTGCTATTCGCACAGGAATACCAAACTTTTTGTAGAGCTCGAAAATGGATCTAGGATATATTTCTCGTTGATAAAGTATTTGATGAAACCAAGTTTCCACTAAACGAGCAAGTAAATACAAAAGAAGAATTCCCGCATAAAACCTCGTCATACTTACGGAATTCACAAGTTAGGTTTACAATGTCTATAATGAGAAAGAAAGATCAATACACTGTTCATGTTGGATCGTCCAATTCTACTACGTGCCTTTCCTTTGAACGTTTAGATCTGCCATGGAGTGGTAGTCACTGAATCTCTATTAGAAAAGCGGGGTAAAAAGTAGTCGCTGCTGCCGCCACCACCAACCAATTTTCTGTGACCGACTCGCAGCTTACAACATATAATAATGCCAAATTCGTCATCATTCTTTTTCTTTCTCAAGTAAAATACAACTTGCTTATAATTGACAACAAAAATGGCTACAGATATTGATACTCTTGTCTCCATGGGATTCTCCCTTAATAAAGTGTAAGACCACTCCACAGTATTTAGCAGTTTGTGCGAAAGTGCTAAATACGCGTATATTTAGAAAGAAGGCTATGAAAGCTACCAACGGCGCTGGACTTCAACCTGCTATGGATTGGTAAGTATAAAACGTTCATGTCATGCACTCAAATGACTCAACATGGAATACATGTAGGCTCTTGAGTCACCCTGAGGTGTCTGATGATCCAGAGGAAGAAGTTGTCCCTCCTCAAGCCTTAGGTACAGCCTCCGCAAGTGCTGCCTCAACTGACATCAACGAGGACGAAGGTAAAGTGACTCCACTTTGCAACCATTCTCTTCAACTAACGCATTCAAATTAGGTGAAATCAAGGATGGAGAACAAACAGCTCAAAGTTTGATTTGTAACGACTGTCAAAAGCTCTTCCGTGATGGTAAGCATGCATAAACTAGAGCCCCCAAAAAAAATCATAAAACACCAACTGAATGACTGACTATAGCGACTGGTGCCGAGAGACATGCTACTCGCACGGGCCATCAAAACTTTGCCGAGAGCACAGAAGCCATCAAACCTTTGACGGAGGAAGAAAAGAAGGAAAAGTTGGCCGAGTTGAAGGCTCGTATGGCAGAAAAGCGTGCTGCCCGTGAACAAGCTGAAGTCGAGGAAAGAAGACAAGCTGAAAAGATCAGAAGAAAAGCAGGTCAAGAAATCACACAAGCCAAGGAAGCCATGGAGGCAAAGGAAATTAAAAAGATTTACGATCAAAAGAAAAGAGAAAAGGAAGAAGAAAGGATCGCTAAGGCCAAGATTAAGGCACAGATTGAACAGGATAAAAAGGAACGCGCAGCAAAGAAGGAAGCAAGTAAGCAGGCTAATGTCGCTGCTGCTGCTGCTGCTGCTGCCAGTGCTGCTGCCAGTGCCGCTGCTCCTGCTGTCAAGAAGGAATACACAGAAGCTAGACTGCAGATTCGTGCTCCTGGATCAGGTCCCATCATGCATACTTTTGACGCTAACGCTACTTTAGCTGACGTCTACAGCTACTTACAATCTCAAGGATTGACAAATACATTTACATTGTCTACTACCTTTCCAAGGTAAATCAATGCTGTGTTACATACTCTAGCATAAACTAAATAGTTATTCATAGAAAAACATTCGGGTCAGGCGATGAAGGAAAATCATTAAAAGAATTAGGTACGTAAGGGAGAGGGCACACAGAGCTTGAATGACACTATAAGCTGACAATCATATAATAGGTTTGGTTCCATCAGCTGCTCTTGTCTTGGCTTATGTATAAAAAACTTCATTTTGTATCACATTAAACAAACAATGAAACCGTTTTTTTACTACTGTGATAATGAGTTCAGTTTCATTTATTATTATTAGAGTGATATTAATTGTTGGTATGGGGGTGGATCTGGTATTGTTGTTGCTGACGTAGAATTATCCTCTCCTTCGTCTTCATCTATATCTATCAGAATGGATGTCTGTGTTTGTCGTCTTTGGGAGTGTAAAGAGTAGGCATCGCTATTTCTACTACTGCCTTCTGGTTGATGTTGTTGCGTATCCGCTAATTGAGCAGCAGTAGCTAATAATATGGTATCACGCTCAATCCCGTACGCAGGCGGTGGGGCAAGTGTCCCTTGCGGTGGAGCAAGTCCCCATTTTTTCACGTTTGCCTCTACAAACACAAATCCAGATTGTCCTAAATTAACGTGTATTTGACACGGACCGTTTGCTCCAATAGTGGGGAACAAGTTCCAACGTAGTCCTGTGTATGCATCCTCCAACCGTCTTCCATTACGTGTAAAAAATAATGTGCCCGTTCTATGTCTGTATCCAACACCCACAATGTCTCCATGGTTGAAGGGAATTCCATACGATTTACCGCTGAACGGTGAAGAAAAGTATTTGCATCCATTGTTGGAAAAATAGCCTATAGAGTATCGATTCCAGCCTAAAGAAATTAATTGAAATCATATTAGATAATCTACATTTCTGAAGGCAAAATGTTGTATGTAATTACCTGGCAGTCTCCATGATGGATATGGCTTCGTCGCTACACCTACAGAGACCATGGTTGATTCTGGTTTATCAAACATCTTGGCCTATAATGAAAACAGACAATGAATGAGTCTCAATGCCTTCACAGTATCATTCTCTTTACTACTGACCTCCCAATAATATACTTCTTGTAATCTTGGAAGCGGTAAATTGGTTTGTATAGAGCATTCACCATGCATGAATTGTAATTCCGTTCTTCCTGCTACATAAACGTTCGCATCAGGCTCTCCTTCAAATTCAAACGCAGATACACCGTTTTCCTGAATAGATACAAGTTGTGGAGGACTTATATCCGTAGGTATGCTATCGGGTGGATGTCTTTCCTGAAATACTATCACATATGCGTATCAGTATAAGGTCATTGTAACTATTTGTCTGTTGGCTAATCAAACTCACTTTTTGCTCTCTCATAACTAAGACGTGCATCTTCAGGCAAACAAGCGACTAGATCTTCTGAATCAGGCGGCCATTCATTAAGTAACTCTGAGTAATCTCCAAGCGATGTGGGTAACTGAATAGCAGATCTTGTAAAGCAAACCAAAAATATTGTAATGACGAAAAAGACGACAATGCCGATAATAAATAAAACAGTAAACGAGCTCGTCATGGTCTTCTTGAGTCTTTTTTGTTAAAAATAATAAAAAAGTAGAACAAAGGAGAAAGAGAGATAAAAGCCCACTTTGCTCGTCAAACTACTACTGCTTGCATCAGCTGAGTGAGGCGAGGTGTGACGATGCCAGTGGATGATAAGGGGGGGAGAGAGAATTTGTTTGTTTTTTCCCTCTTTCTTTTGCTTTGTGAGAAAATTAAGTCGATCGTTACTTCAATAAAGAGGGGGCCTGTGCTCAAGTTTCTTACATAAAAAAAAAGACAACAGTGATGAAGATTACAATAATACTTTATTTCTGGGAATAATTAATATATACAAAAAAGAAAGGGCCTATAGTCTTAATAGTGTGTGTGTGTGTTTGTTTCATAAGAAAAAAAAAAAGAGTGAATAGTATTTTTTTTAAAAAAGTATAAGTAATAAAAACTGTACAATAAAGAGAATTTTACATCATTGGATGTTCATCAATAAAAAGAAACTTGTTCATTTTGCGAGGATTGAAATAACGGAACCTTGCCTGACTTTTACCGCCACCAGATTGAGCTTGTTGTTGATCGGGTGGAACGTATGCATTGAATTGTACAAAAGGTGGGGCAGTAGAGAAAGAGGATCTTCTATCTTCTTGAGGTGATGCATGGAATGTATTAGTGGTGCTAGTAGTAGTTGTAGAAGTGGGTTGAACACTGAATTGATTTTGGAAAGATATAGACTTTCTTGCCTGTTGTTTGGTAGATGATGATGTAGATGAAGTGGATGATTTTCGATGTTGTTGTGCAGATGAATTTAATGATGATTTGCGACTCACTGGCTGCTTGGGTGAAGTGCGCGTTGCTGGTGATAATAATGCTAATGCAGGTGCTGAAAGAATTTCGCTCTTCACAATCGTTTCCCCGTTAATGATAGCGTTCGGTTTCAATTGAGCCAAAAAGTAATCAGGTCGATTCGCCTTCAATTCGTCACCATTGAAAGGATGATATTGATTGTTGGCAGGATAAGAAGAACCAAGTTGGTGTCTACGAATTTCAACTTGAATCCAATCAGCCACCTGGAACCAGTTCTTGCATGAGAAACGGAACTCGCGAGTATTCTTGAGAACCTCATACGATTTATCAAGACCGTTTGTAAAGTCTTCCATCTTGATACCACTGAGAATCTTGATTTGATCCGAGGGTGAAGCACACGTATGGTAGATATCCATAGCAACGAAATCACCTCAGCAGCACGCCACAGCTCATCACGATCAAAAGCACATCTTCCAACGTCAGCCATATTACAAGTCTTGATTGCACTCAATTGAGTAAGCGCAGTAGAAAGACAGATGTTCAATGATTCAAGAGAAGCTTGGCTAGGACGAGCATCGTTCATTTCAGGAATAAACAATTTGTGAAGAATAATACGTGTAGCATTGTATTCAATATTGACACGAAGACAAGCCAAGAAGAGGTCTTCACAGCCGTATTCAAAACCACTATCAAAGATCAAATATTGAGGTAAAGCCTTGTAGAAATCCATCAAACGACCATCGTATTCTTGCAATTGTTCCACAGTCAATTCAGCATTATCTTGGTCATACAATGCAGCAACAATATCGCCTTGAATCTGCCAGAGCTTGAGACAATGAATAAATGTAATCACACCAATTTCAGCATCATCGATATCTTGCTCAAACACCTGGGGAAAATCAACTTTTCCGGGATATTTGGGTTGAGGAGTGTTCTTTGGAGCGCCAGCAGTCCAAAGAGAGAAATCAATAGCCCAGACAAACCACCAGAGACGAGTGTCCATTTCCTTGTCGAAAGAGTCCACGTCTTCATTCTCCATACGAGGATAGATCTCCAATTCGTGCAAGGCAGAAGCAGCCATACCTGCATAATGGTGACGCTTGGTGGGTTCAGACCGTGTACTCATAAAGAGTAAAGCAACAATGGTATATCGGTCAGGTGTATCAAAAGACTGGGACAAACATTCACGCGCTTGACTGAAAAAGTATTCTTCTTGTTCCTGAAGTTTATCTTGATCTTTCAAAAAGTGATTTAACCCTTGACGGGGGTGATGAATTACCATGTGTCGAAATACATAGGAACAAATAGCGTTGACAATCAATGTTTCTGTAGGTCTTTCTTGTGCTGCATACCAGAGCATAAACTCGTCTTTTCTCAGGATCGGCTTGAACCGAACCCAACACGTGAAGAAGGTGTCGATACACGCATCTGCTATTTGACGAAGACTGTTGACTGAATCAAGGCTGGAATGAGGGTTACTGATTTGTCCAAGTAAATTTGTGCTTGCGAAGAAATTGACTGGCTTTGTATTGTTACTTCTATTTTTGTATAGAAGCATTTTATCAATCACCTTATGTGGATGCTCTTGTGTAACACTGCTGCTTTTGCCACTGCTAGTGGAAGTATGAGAACTAGTATTAGCATTGGTGTTTGTAGAACAACACATGTGGCTGAAAGCGTCTATAAGAGATCGTAAATCTGATGCATTCGTCACCTTGGCTTCTAAATTGATTCCAGTGTCGCTATATGAAAATTTAATTTTCGATAGAACATCAGTAATCACAGGATTGTCGGAAATCATGGAAGGTGGGGTGTTGGTCAGTGAATCAACAAGTAATTGAGGTGAAGACGCTGTTGTAGTGGCACTTGCAGGTGGGGCAGGAGAAAATGATGATAGGTATTGTTGCTGCGCAGTTGCTTCTGGCGCAGTATATTGTTCATCTTGCCAAAAAGTGTTAGACTGTGGGGAAGTGTGATCATCTAAGCTGGATGATTCGAGGTATTCGGGGCTAGTTGAATATGGAATATCGATAGGTATAGTGGCCGGGGTAGACGGGAGCATGTAATCCATAGGCGGAGATGACAGTACTGAAGATTGGTATGGATAATATCTACTACTATTCAAGTCTATTTGAGCGTAAGATTTATTCCAATTTTGTGGTATTAATTGTGAAATAGTTGAGGAGGTATTATTTGAATCGTTTTTGCCTGAAGGATTATAAATTTCAAAAGTGCTCGCAGAATCATGCATGTACCAGTCGTCTTCGTCATTAGCTGACGACATATCAGCTCTAATTCGCTTTGATGATCTTTCTACTGTATCGAATGGCATTATTGTTTATATAAAAAAAAAGTGTTTTGAAAAGAAATGTTAAAAAGAGAGGAAAAGTAAAAAAAAAAGAGGAGATGGTTTCAGTGGTGGGAAAAAGATTTTTATATTTTATAAAGTTGATGCCAGTTACACAAATAACCTCTTCTGACTCAAAATTAAGTGATTTGAATACATCCAATCCGCGAGAAGAGATCTGTCCTACCTATGAAGGCCGGACAGTGTAATTAAATGATATTACTTTGTCATACTATCCCGCTTCTCTTATTCTCTCTGTGTTTCTATCGCTCTTACTACTCTATTTTTAATAGCTTTTTTCTGCTATTTGCGCATATCTCTCTGCATATAAATTATGGCCTAATCATTGAAAAGATTTTCGTAAAAACTTTTGTATGACTTTTCCCGACTTCTCCGATTGAGTCTTTCTTATCAAAACATTTTTTTTTATTCACTCCGACCCATAATCTCTTTACTACTATACTTGCGCCTTCTTATCTTCCGTCCTTGTGATAAAAAAAAAATTAGAATGCTGATATAAGCTATCGAGAAAAGGATTTCCCATTTTAAAGTTTAAAACAAAAGCTTTAAAAGTAGTATATTACTGTCAACTTAATCCTGGTACCTAGAAATAGTAGTAACAGAAGATCATGAAACAGCGGTGGCGGATACAAAAGTCCAAATTGCTGATGACATACAATAAACTTATTTCACAATGCAAAATAGGTGGTGGCACATTGATTTGTGTACCATAGAGTAAAATAATTAAGCCAAGACAAATAAACACCACCAATGGAGACAGCCGATAAATTAAATTAAAAACTAAAATGCTCTTCTGAACAATATTCAGTTACTGAATGGATTAACGAATATACCGCTGTTACAAGTTTAAGGATATTCGTTTATTGCGGCTGTCATGTGCTATGAATTCTATAAATAATGTCATGTACCATACAACCTGTTGCATTAACAAGAGCTGTCGCCATTGGTTCCGGGATGCCTATTAGGACCGTCCCCTCATCCCGCACGTACGTCTTTTAGTACTTTGATGGACCATTTGCCTCTTTTTGACAAAAATGATATAGTGGGCACATGCGATATACTCACTTGAGTTTTACTATTTTGGTTGCACTAGTGGTTTCCAGACTAACGCATTTCAGGGTATTTCAGAACAAAATAAAAAGCTTAAATGATGTGTCTATAGTAACGTTTGTACAGATAAGTTATACAACGAAGATAACATCAATTTACGTATAGATTCGCAATCACCATCGTTAAATGCTCGTTGTGAAATAAATTCGTCATATATGGTGTTTTTTTCTTTGCTTTCCCATATGTTAGAAAGCGATCGTCCTCCCAAAGCTTCGATGCTGATCTTTTTTTTTATTTTCATGTACAGTTTCACGCTTGAAGGAAAATTTGCTACTTATTTAGCAAATCGTAATAATACAAGATCATATGCGCCGTGTAACTTGAAGTAAATACCCATTCACGTTCTTGTATGGGGGAAATGGCTAAAAAAGTACATTACCTCCCGCCATGATAATGCGTGAGTGCGAGTGTGAGTGTGTGTGTGCATCGCTTGTGTCATATGAGATATCCGCTCTTGAAGGGATTGGAGGCCAAAAATAACTCAATATCGTGAGAGTAGCGAGGGGTGCCCATTGGTATTGGAGAGAGGCTAAATTTTCGGATGCCGCCTCTCGCACGCCTTACAATCGCCTGCTTATAATTTTCCCCATTTCCGTTTTTCTAGACACAAGCAGATTCTCGCGACTTCTTTTTTCCATTGTGTATATGTCTTCTGAATTAGCAAAATACACGACATGACATCGTAATTCCTTCTATTTCTTTCTAATTTTCTTCTTATTAGATAAGCTCATAAATACGATAAGCGCAAATGAGTATTTTGATAGTGGGTTTCCAAGATATAGCTAACACATAGTCAGGCGAGCCATCATCAAATATGTAAAGACCCATCATCATTTATTACAGAGTGTGTTACTGACACTGGATTAAAACTTTTCCTGAGCTGAGAAACAATGATTTTCTCACTGGGAGTATGTCAAACCAACGTGTAACTGTTTTATTTGTAATAAAGCCATTTCTTATGTAGAGTTCGGATGCTGGGTATGTATAGTCCGTTACAATAATTTCTTTTTGTAGGTTACATGCAAAACCTGAAATTAGCGATCATGGTTTATTTGAACTGTTATGAGAGTGAAATCACTATATAGTTTTATCGATTTAACCATTGTTACGTCGTCCGTCTTCTTCTCTGATTTATCAGGTATAATAGTTACTGGAATTTCGTCCAATGAAAGAAGAACATGTTATATGAGAGAACCTTATACAATGAGTGATAAACTATGCACTTTGATCCAAGTTAATATTAGTCTTGAAGTCGTCAATTAAGTTTCTCTTTCTGCCCTTTTTTCCAACAATTTCTTTTTTTTTTTCAAACCTTTAAATAATGATAATGATAATGATATTGTAACCTGTCATTATGTTGAACTAGCTTCTTGTAAGGCTATATAAAGTGAGCTTGACCCGAACACGCTTTGCAATGCTCTCTATGTATTCAACCTTCCTTAATTGCAGCATTTATGAGATCGCTACATTCTGGCAATTGTTACGATCAAATTTCTTTTGGAAAAAGAATAATATGGATACTGGGTAGAGGGTAATACTCAAGGGAAAATTGGATATCACGTAAAAATCTGCTCTCTTGGAAGCAGCTTGTATAACAAGTGATGGGGACAGTATGTAAAAAGAAATTGCTTCCCATATAAATGGAAAGCATACTGACTACTTTTTTGTATTTGCCATAGAGGCAGCAAGTTCCCAGAAACGCCGTTTCCATTGAAATCAATGGCGACAGCTATAAATCACTCTGAACAATAATGTATTATCCCATTATGTGATGACCTTTTTTCCAGTTTACTGAAAAAAGGTTTTCAATAGTAGGTTTTTAATGGAAGATTCAACTACTAGCAGTGGTGGCAACGGAAATTTGAAGAGACCCTGAAAAGAATGGGGACAAGAAAAGGTATGTCCATGCTTAGGTAGGATGCGTAATATTTTGAATCAAGTATATGAGAGACTATAACATTTTGTCGTTTTTGGCAGGGCGATATTTGGAAAAAATGGATCTCATTTATTAAAGATCCGGAGAACATCAAGCATTTTCATCCCTACAGGTGAGAGGAAAATCATTACAGATTACATCTAATTTGGCTGCTAAATCTTACATTAATCGTAGCCCTGAATATCATGATATTATCCGTTGTGGCAAAAGTGTGTCCTGGTTACCTAACTTGGACCAACACCTGTATAACAAACACTTGATATTACATCATGAAGAAGTCTCCCGCCCTCTTCCTGCCGCTGTAGCAGCATATGTCTGCTCTGTGGCAAATAGCGTAAGTACATAAAAAAACTCTCCGAACTAAAATGCAGCTTAAAGTAATTCGTATCCCCTTTTTCTGTTGTAATTTCTTACAGCCAACCGTCGCCGACTTCAAAAGAAAAATGAGACAATTGCCTGACTCTGAAGATGACGTTGTCGATTACGTGGAGGAAGTGCTTCGCGCGAGGTAAAGCAAAGTGATTTTTTCTTGTACATGTTATCTTAAGTGCAAATATGACTAAAAACTTATTCACTACATGACAGCCGTCATATCTATAATTCAGTGCAGAACCTGGAAGATGGTGAAGCCATGTTTAATGATATGCTCCTCTTCCCCTTCCTTAAAGCAGTGTCTGAGGCAAGCGCAACTGGAGCACCACAATTCAAAGTTGGTGAGACCAGACTTAAGGCAATGGCTAAAAGAAGCAACGAACTTGTAACAGAAAATGATGATGCGGCGGTGTACAAGGCCGACGGAATAATCAGTCTGTACGAACTGGATAAGTTGGAAGTCTTACTTCTGGAAACTTCTGGTCATTACAATAACAAAGATGCTTCAAAAATAAGTTTTGATCATCACAAAGGCCTTTTTAGCACTTTATCGATGATCAAAGCTATTGCTGAAAAGTATTCTTTTGGTTCCGTAGAGGCTTTCAAGAAAGTGAAAGTTTTCTTTTTGCACACAGCAGGTATGATTAAAATAATACACATTTTGAGTTATTTGCAGGGCCTCAAACTAATTTCAATGAAAACAGGAAAAACAGTTCGTCTCTGGTCTATGAGATGTGTACCAGAAGGACCAGCATACGAACTTTGGCTCGAGCAAAGCCTTGATATCGACACCTCTTTCGGTCAAAGAGCTCAACAAGTTCCCTTTACAATCAAATTTTACTGGACTTTGAAAGTATGTGTCTACGATAAAAGTTTTTCTCTTCGTGTTGATACAAAAGAACAGGTATTAATAGGTTTTTATTTTCGTAGTGCTTGTTGAAAGAAACTGCCGAAAATATTGCAATTCTAAAACAACAGCACATGGAGACTATAACAAAAAACTTGTTGACCTCCTCCTTGCCCACCAGTAATCTGTCATCCGAAGTCAACTGCAGCATGCTTAAATTGACAGAGGAAGAGGATAAGTCAATAATGTGCTCCCAAGATGGCAGTGAGAAGCCTGTGTGCAATAGCTATGTTCGCTCATGGTCCCTCAGTAAATGTTGAAAAATAATTATCATTAAAGTAATTATAATAAACACACAAATTTTTATTATAATGTGAACTCAGTCATCCTATGTATATTCAATCAAGACGAAGAGCAATCAAACGTAGGAATATGCTAACTTCCCATACAAAAATTATTAGAGGTAACCCAAATTAAAACCACAGGTTATCCGCTTTAATCCAGGGCAATCACATATAGCCTTTTAGGAATATTACTGTACACCGTAAATTGATGTCGGGTTAAAAATGTGATGTAGACAAGACAATCCACCCATGTTCTCTACGGTACGACCCAGAAAAACGGGAGTAGGCTGAAGTTACAACGGCTTAAAGTGCAAATTAACCAAATACGAAAATGAATTTAGCACCGTTGTAGCTTAAGCCTACTCCCGTTTTAAAATAAAATGATGAATTTGGCACCGTTATAGCTTAAGCCTACTCCCGTTATAAGATAAAAAAATGAATTTGGTACCGTTATAGCTTAAGCCTACTCTCCCGTTATAAGATAAATAATGAATTTAACACCGTTATAACTTAAGCCTACTCCCGTTATAAGATAAAAAATGACGGTGGAATCTAGATATAGCATCGGTATTAGCTTTGACGCAAAAATTCATTATCTTAAACAAACAATTGTACGTATTTTATTGGCAACTCATGGAAAATATCCTCAAAAAAAATTTTTTTGAAGTAAAAGAAAGAAATAAAGTATTGACCTCTTCTTTTAGTATTTACTTGATGAAGAACATGCGAAAGCTGCCAGTGAGAATACACCCACTTTGCCATGACCAAAGAATACTTTATCCTCTACCGAGACATGCTCAAGTTGGCGAAAATTACCTTGAGAGAATACAATTTGGAATCATCGTTAACTACTCAGTAAGTTCAAGTGGTATTTCGTTTAATGTGCTTTAATTTTCAACACGGTTGCAAGCTCACTTCAGTTGAACTGTAGTAAGAAAGCTGAGTTGGTTGTACATTATTTGATTACACTGCACACGCTCATTTACTAAAAGACGAACAGTCGAATAATTCATTGCCGACTTTGTCTCGTCAAAGCGCGTATAAAAGAATAAGATGCTTGATCAGAGATAATATTGAAGATAAAGGAAGAAAAAATGTCCGCCTGGGGATAAACAAAGCACACTAATCTTGTATGATCAGTGTCCGGTCAAAGAGTACCAGCCTTTCTATGAATTAAAAAATATTGTTTCGCCGGGAAGAAATCCTTTTATAGTGATTTGTCTCGAAACATAAATAAGAACAGAGTTCACCTCACGGTGCCGTACCCACACAACCATACAATAAAAAATAGCGTCAACTGAGTATGGCGAGTTATGATGTAATTTTTTTTTTTTTAAGCAAAGTCGATTGTTGCATTATTTTTCTATTTTCATATCGCCTTCTATAAATGCAGGACTTGATCAACTCCTTCATATCTGATAAATATCGTATGGAAATTGTATGGGTTTATTTTTTTTTCCAACGTGAAACCAAAAAGCTACTGATCAAATCTGCAATCAAGCGCGATCAGCGACCGACCATCCTATCAGTTGCGTCACTTTTATTTTGTGACACGTGTTTTAAAAAAATACATAATGAGCAACATTCGAGAGACTTTACGTCTCTTTTCTCTTTTCTTCTTTAACTCTCCATAAAACTAATTATAATCAAAATGGCCGGTGGTGGTGAAAATCCCAAGACTAAGCAAACTCCCAAGAACAAAGCCTGTCTCATCTGTATTGACGGTTGGGGTATTTCTCCTCTCAAAGATCACCACGGTGATGCTATCTATAACGCTGAAACTCCTGTCATGGATAAGCTCGAAAAGGAAGACCCTTTCACCGCAATTGCTGCCCATGGTCTCTCTGTTGGTCTCCCCGATGGTTTGATGGGTAACTCTGAGGTTGGTCACCTTAACATTGGTGCTGGTCGTGTTGTGTATCAGGTAAAGTATATCATAAAAATCAGCTTATAACTTCGTGACTGTGGTTTCAATCAGATTAGCTAACGATAAAAAAAAATAATGTAGGATATTGTTCGTATCGATCTCGCTATGAAGAACAAGGAGTTCGGTAAGGTTGAAAACATTAAGGCTGCCTTCGATCGTGCTATCAACGGTAATGGTCGTCTCCACTTCATGGGTCTCGTTTCTGATGGTGGTGTCCACGGTCATATCGATCATCTTATTGCTCTTTTGACCGCCGCTAAGGAAGCTGGTGTCCCCGAGTCTTATATTCACTTCATTGGTGATGGTCGTGATACCGCCCCTAAGTCTGCCGCCAAGTATATGCGTCAACTTGTTGAAGCTTTGGAAAAGCTCGACTACGGTAAGATTGCTGATATCAACGGTCGCTACTATGCCATGGACCGTGATAAGCGTTGGGAACGTATTCAAATCGCTTTCGATGGTATGACTCAAGCTAAGGGTGAGAAGGCCACTGACCCCGTCAAGGCTATCGAAGATTCTTATGAAGCTGGTGTAACCGATGAATTCTTAAAGCCCATCATCATCAACGAGGAGGGTCAAATTAAGGATGACGATACCATCTTCTGTTTCAACTTCCGTTCTGATCGTATGCGTGAAATCACTCAAGCTTTCGGTATTGCTCCTTGTCCTTTCGACTCTCCTGTTCCCAAGAACATCGAACTCTTCACCATGACTCAATACAAGGGTGACTATCCTTTTAAGATTGCCTTCCCTGCTCAATCCATGGACAACGTCCTCGCTGAATGGTTGGCTAAGAACGGTGTTCCCCAAATGCACATTGCTGAAACTGAAAAGTACGCTCACGTTACCTTCTTCTTCAACGGTGGTACCGAAGCTCAATTCGAAGGTGAAGACCGTGGTTTGGTTCCCTCTCCCAAGGTTGCCACCTATGATCTCCAACCCGAAATGAATGCTGCTGGTGTTGCTGACAAGGTTGCTGAAGCTCTCGACTCCAACAAGTATCCCTTCGTTATGTGTAACTTTGCCCCTCCTGATATGGTTGGTCACACTGGTGTCTATGAAGCTGCTGTTAAGGCTGTCGCTGCCACTGATAAGGCTATCGGTGTTGTTCTCGAAGCCTGTAAGAGAAACGGTTACGCTCTTTTCGTCACTGCCGATCACGGTAACGCTGAAAAGATGATTGCCGACGATGGTAAGAGTCCTTTCACTGCCCACACTTGTGCTAAGGTTCCTTTCGTCATGGCTGATGACGATGCCAAGTTTGCCAAGGATGCCGAGGGTGCTCTTTGTGATGTTGCTCCCACAATCCTTGCCTACATGGGTCTTGATATCCCTAAAGAAATGACCGGCAAGTCTTTGTTGGCTTAAATTTAACTCCTTTAAATTCTTTTCTTTTTTCCCTCTTCCTCCTTAGTATATAGTTGTTGATTCATATTTCTAGATTTTAGAACACATCATTCTCATTTAAAAAATAAAGTACGAAATTAACGTTTGCATGTAAAAATACTTATAATGTTATAGACTGGGCTTTACTATGTACCCAAAACAATGTGCATTAATTCAAGTAATTTACAATTCCCGCTTAAACATCAGACAAACGTAATGTTCTCGTTGTTGGTACGTGCCAGCTACAAGCAATACATGATAAAGAGAGGGTCAAGTATATAACCTGCTTGCTTTAAGAAATACGTATTCTACTATTGTTTAAACATATCGCAGATATCATTGATATATCAATTCCAACCAATAGAAGAAGGATGAGTGTAATAGATATGACATTTCATTACATTTGTATGATATAACTTTCATTTAGGTTTAAAAATAGTTTTAGGTATGAAAACAATGCAATATGCTAACGGCTGGATGCCAATTTGGGTTTAGTATGACAACCCCACGACAGCTTTGACATTTATAAATCCAAAATAATGATTTGATGTACAAAGCAAAGACAAATCTATAGAGGGTGAAAGAGTAAAGCTTTCCATTTTACATAATTTATGGTTACGTACGTAAAGAAAATATATCTATTGTATTTAGAAGTACATGTGTTGAGAAGTACTAGTATATATGACGGAGAGCAAATAACACACGTACTTAGCGTGCCCTCATGCCATTACCAAGGTATCTATAAACAGTGAAGCAATATGTACATAGGTGACTAACTGGTGAGATCTCTTTCGATGGCAATTTATGCTTGAATTTGGAACAAAACTTCTACATTTTTGATGAGAACAAAGTAATCAAGACGTCTTTCATGCTGGTTCATGGATATTCATTTTTATATTAAGCATTTTTAATTAAAATCAATTTGTATACATATTCTCGATCTGGGTATACTACATAAACTTGAACATCGTTCATTTTCTTGTATAATTGTGTTTGCAAGCTAATATTTCTACCAGTACGAACAAGCTCCACATTTTTCTCAATCCAAAAAAATAACTTATGATTTTATTACTTGGTAATTTACATACATCAATCTGGTTGAGATATTCGAATTGGTGTCGGTAAAAGTAATGCCCGTTTGTATTGCTTGGCTTTTTTCTGTCGGCGTCTATAATTGAAACACTCAACATACCAGAGATGCACATAAGATTCAATGATTTTGATAAAAAAAAACGATCATGAAGCATTGACAAAGGCTTCTTTTGGTATACCAAATAGATTCTGGGTTCAATTGGGTATAGTATTACATGTTAGTGTGCTTAGAGCAAACAAAGAAGGATTTGCTCATGTGTGAAAAAGTGTTGATCCTAATGGAGGATCTTACATTGAGTTTGAGTAACACCCGCAACGTGGATCTAAAGGATCGATATCCAATGAAAAATTATTTTCTTGGTGGATTTTATTGGACAAAACTGCCATTCTTAAAGTTGAGATTGGGCTTTGACAACTGAATCCAGGAGAGGATTTTCTTATCGTATTGTCGTTTTTCCTTTCCTTTTATTTTTTAATCATCTTTCAATTAGCATCTCGGATGCCTTCCATTGTCGCACCCATCACTGTACCGCCTCAAAAACAGTTTTTTAATAACATTAGCTCTGTTGATAGTCATGCTCGCCACTTTGTCTCAGTTGGCTTAAACAACTTGAAATTCCCTCATCACCAGAATTCAAAAAACTTCTCTGAGTTCTCAGCATCAGATCTACCCTCTGTGAACTCATCAACACACAATCCTTCAAGGCTATCCCTATCAGAAAATGCCAAGTTCTTTTCATGTTGTTTTATGTGGTACCTTTCCTCTTCACTCTCAAGCAATACTGGAAAACTGATCATGAACGTATTTAAATACCCTGTTACACTAACCTTTGCTCAATTCTTTCTTGTTGCCTGCTGGTGTGCTACTATGGAAAACGTATTCAAATCAAAAGGTATCAAGAGACCTACAAAAGCGATCGCACAGACAATTGTGCCGTTATCTTCATTTATGATTTTTGGCCATATATTTTCCAGCATATCCATTAGTCGAATTCCGGTCAGTTTGGTCCATACAATTAAGGTAAAGTAAGGCTTTGGCATACTAAGAATAAAAAGTCAAAATTAAAATGTTATTCTATTTATAACAGGCATTATCACCACTATTTACTGTATTATTCTACCGGTTTATTTTTAAAGTTAAATACTCGTCCAAGGTGTATACCGCTCTGATTCCGCTGACAATGGGTGTCATTCTCGCTTGCTCTTTTACATTTTCTAATAATGTTATTGGTTTGGCCTGTGCACTGGCTTCATGTCTAATTTTTGTTATGCAAAATATTTTCAATAAGAAGGTGTTATTCAAGGAGGCGAAAATGGGTGATAATAATCCTAATAAGCTGGACAAGATGAACGTCATGTTTTATTCTTCTTCCTTTGCATTCCTTCTTATGAGTCCTTTATGGCTTTATTCTGACGGATTCCGCTTCTTGCAATCGGATACAAGTTTAGAACTTGACGTGTCTCATACGAGATTAATTTGTTACTTTTTACTGAACGGAACAACACATTTTGCTCAAAGCTGGTTCGCATTCACAACGCTCAGTATGTCGTCTCCGGTGACTTACTCTATTGCATCTTTGGTGAAAAGAATCTTTGTTATTGTGATTAGTATTTTATGGTTTGGACAACAAGTGAAGCTCACCCAGGGTTTGGGAATTGTATCGACTTTTGTGGGATTATGGATGTATCAGAATGCAAAGAGAGAGGTGGATCAGGGAGAGAACAAGGTATCTGAAAAATCCCTTGAGATTTTACCTACAAGTAATACGAATGTAAAGAGCTCTTAAATTCATCGACAGCTACGGATACCGCCTACAATATCCTAAAATTAATAGAGGAAATTTGCAAGTATTAGACATTTGCAACACAGATCAAAGAACCAAGTACTATTGTAAGCCACAATGGCACATAGAATATGGCTTTCTTCAAATACCCAGCTTTCCTATAGATATTAAGTCAGTAATAAACTTCATAAATTTTCAGTTCAATAATTAAGTGCTGTAAACTAATGATATGTGATACATTTTATTATCTAATTATTCTTAATATAATTAAAGTCTTCACATATTTAGCTGTATTATCCGTGTTGAGAAATCCCAATGTTTTAGCGCAGATCATATGTGATGGCTTAAAGAAAGATTTTATCCCTGACTTACACAAAAATGATTACTCTGCAGCAGTTGAGTAACAGTTCTTGTACCACGTTCTTTTTCTTCTACATTCATTCCCTGAAGTTCGGTCTTCACTTCAAATTGAAAGAGTGCTGTGCCATTCATTGTCGATAATTCAAAATTTACAAAAGTCTCGCTAGTCTTTTTCAAGTAGAATATCCCACCACGTATCCTTTTACTTGCGAACTTTCGTGGCTGTTGAATATACATAGTATGGATCTTGAGAGAACAATTGTACACATGTATTGAGTTTATAGCGCAATTTCATAACATGTAAAAACGGACCGAATAGCAGCACACACAATATATCTGAAATTAGTCTCGCTGATAAAAACTAGTTATCATAAAAAGTATGTAATTTTGTATTGGAGTAACCAAGATCAATATGTACATAAACACTTCGGGCGAACTATTTTTATATCCGCTGTGTATGACTCACTTGATATATACACACAATTCGTTGCAATTTAATTATTTGCTTGGTGCTTCGAGTGTTCTGAATGTATAATAAAGGAAGCTGAGCAGTTCCTTACTGTAAACAGTGTCACAATACACAAATTATTCCCAAATACAGAAGTCACACCACCATCTTGTTATTCAAATGTTGGTTCACAAATTAAAGGAATTAAACAATCTGTAGTTACGTATTTGCAAATTCTGCCATGTATATTATTCTGCAATCCAACATATGTACATAGTTTGAGTATAATTACTTACGTGGTGATTTCCAATGGAGAGACGTATATCCACTCGCTACCAAAGAGGCATGTGAGATCAATGTCACCCCTGCCTTTGTGATGATAAAATGCTGTAAATATGGTTAAAATTAGACCGTTTTGGTGAAAGTCATTTCATTCCATGTATCGCTGTATAAACCTCAAGCGACACCAATAAGTCACAAAAAAAAATTGCTTCTTGATATCGTAATCTAAGAGTTAAAAACAAACATGTCGGATCATAATTTTTTAATAGAGCAAGATCAGGGTCAGGGTTTATGAACAGGGAAAGCAAGCAAGAGACAAGTGACGAGGAATATCATCACCAAGTATAACAGTCAATAATGCTAAAAAAAGATTGATTTCCCAAAGGTAAAGTGACACTTAGCACTTTAGTGAGACAGGAGCGGGGAGCCTAACAAAAAAAAAAAAAACTCGTTCTCACACCTGCACAAGATTCACGTAAGCATTTAAAAATAAAAGCTTTTTCGTACCCTATATACGAGATCTGTATACAAGATGTATGTTAACAACAGAGATTTTGTTTTCTACAAAATTGTGCATAAGAGTTCAGTTTCTCTCTCTATAAAATATGAAACAGACGAGGTAGCAAGAGGTACGCATGACACTGCCTTTAACATAAATTGTGCCTAAAGTTACACAAAAAACTTTAAAAACCCTGTATGTACCTTGCAACCCTTTCGTTATCGACCCTTATGAATACACTGATGACAATTTTGGTTACTTCGTTTTGAATGGCAATCTAGTTACATAGGCATTATTGACTCTCTCTCTTTCTCCCCGCGTCCGTCTCTATTTTTAATTTTTCTCTACCAAAGTACGGAGCGTTCGGCGCACATTGATCCAGCAAATGTTGAGGCAAAAAAACACTATAAATACCCGGATGAAATTTCCTTCACAATACTTGTAATTACAATAAGCATAAATCAAAAAGTACATACAGTCAATTTTATTTTCTTCCCATCTTTCCATAATCATTCGTTATTTTATCAAGTACAAAACGGCTCAAGATAGAAATAATGAAATTAGGTTTTATTCGTTATAACAGCCCAATGTTCCAGGTTTTCCTGGTGGGCATGATTTGCTTCTGTTGTCCAGGTATGTACAACGCTCTCAGTGGTATTGGTGGTCAGGGTCAATCATCGTCCTACGCCGCTGCCCAAGCTGGTACAGCTTTGGCTGTCACTTTCACGGTTTGTTCTTTAATTGGTGCTCCTGTGTAAGTCTAAATCAAAGTTGATGCCATAACTATATCATAACTCATTGTTTGTTTAAAACAGGTACAACATTTTTGGTAATCGTGTCCTTATTCCTGGTGCTCTTTGCTACGTCTTATATGTCGGATCCTTCCTTTCCAAATCTAATGATTTCACAATTGCTGCTGGTGCTATTCTCGGTATTGGTGCTGGTTTCTTATGGACTGCTCAAGCTGGTATTATGATGTCCTACCCCACTGAAAAGGACAAGGGTAAGGCTTTCTCTCTTTTCTGGATGGTTTTTAATTTGTAAGTCATAAAAAGTCATTATGTAATGTGATAATTGGAAAGCGTTTATTAAAGAAAATATCGATTGCATTGTATAGTGGTGCAACTCTTGGCGCTCTTATCCCTCTTGGCAACGAATGGAACGCTGGTAAGAAAGACACAGTCAAGACTTCTACATATATTGCCTTTATGGTCATCATGACCTTTGGTGCTTCTTTGGCACTCGCTCTTCTTCCCGCCAGCAAAGTCGTCCGTTCAGATGGATCTCATGTATCTTTGCATAAGATTTCCAACTGGAAGCGTGAATCTCTCGAAGTTTTCAAATTGTTTAAAGATATCAAGATGATCATTCTCATTCCCCTCTTTGCCGGATCTAACTGGTTCTACACCTATCAATGGAATGAATACAACGCCCCTCACTTCATGTCCATCCGTGCTCGCGCTTTGAACAACTTATTGTATTGGGCTTTCCAGATCATTGGTGCTGGTTTATTTGGTACCTTTTTGGATTCTTCCAGATTTGGTAATCGCAGAAAGCGTGCTTTGATTGGTAATGCGCTTAATATAGTGATCATTATTGCTATTTGGATCGGTGCCATTTTCGTACAAAAGACTTTCACTCGCGAGTCCATTCTTCCTGGCACTGGTTGGGTCGAGGTTGACGTCTATGATAAGGAATATCCTGGATACGTTATCTTGTATGCCTTGTTCGGTTTGACCGACGCCATTTATCAAGGTTTCGCTTATTGGTTGATGGGTACCATGACCAACGATACCGAACGTGCTGCCAGATACGGTGGTTTCTACAAGACGATCCAGAACGCCGCAGCTGCAATCGCGAATCAGCTTGAAGCCGTTAAAGTACCTTACATGACCCAACTGATCATTACTTTTGTTATCAACGTGGTTGGTCTCGCTCTTGCTTTCATTGTCTCTGCTAGAGTTCCTGATGTCACTGTTGAAGAGGTTGATAACCTTCAGGATGGTGTTGTTCAAGGTACTTTGGTCGGTGGCCAACTCGAAAATGGTGAACGTATTTCCGAAGGCGCATCTATCCAACTGAGTGACAAAGTTTCAGAAAAAGGGGCCGTTGAAAAATCAGAAGCTTAAGTTTTTACGTTATACTTACCACGGGTTGGTACGATTCATTTGCTAACACAATTATTATTCCCTTGACTTTTTTACTTTCTATTAATATATATTATCTTTTTCACTTCAAAACAACATATTATACAAACCTTTAATAAAGGCGAAAGCATTCAATGCTGCACTGCCCCACTTTCCTCAATAAAAAGACGTAAAAAACCGGTAATCATGGTGTCCCGAAAAAGCAAGGATAACAAATAAAAAAAAAATGCCTGATTTCCAAAAAGAAAATACTTTTGTGCGCGTGTGTAGCTGTGTCACATCGATAAAAGTAGAAATTGTTACTTTGGCATGATCCCTGTTGTTGTTAATTCTCACACAGAGTACAAAACAGTAAATTTATCAAATATGCTAAATGAGTTAAATTTTGATTAACGTCTGCATATTCACAGCTTATTGTGCCTCCTTTTTTGCTGGTGGCGTTCTATTACATAAGAAAGTCGTGATGTGAAAGTGGTGGCAATTCCCTATGTATCGTATGGTAAAAGTGAGAAAAAAAGTAGCTGAGTTCACAGCGTCAGTAGATGTGACCCTTTTTTTATGTAAAAAATCATTCTGAGATGACTCCACCCTTGAGTAAATTCATTTATTCCTAAAATGACAAGCCTGTGTTCCACCATGAGCACCCTTTTCTCATAAAGTAGGTATAGTGGTAATTTATTGTTTAGGTATGCGTGTGTGTGTACGTTTTGGTTGAGAGAGATAGAGTGGCAAAGAAAGTCTTAACATTTATTGCAACTCCACTCCAAACTATTGTAGAAATTGTGCTGCATTACAATTGTTGTTGTCCCCTCCTCGGACAGGATTTGGAAAACAATATTGCACTTTGTGCTTAGATAATAGACCCTTGGGCACCCAAACGTTTCCTTAGTAGGGGTTTGTTTAATAACATAATCACTGGGAACATTGTACAAACAGGTCATCCCCATATTCTTTTACTGATATGTTTTGTTTCGCCATTTGCCTTTTTCAGATTGTTTGAAGTGTTCGTTGTTTATAATAACAAATCTATTGTTCTCCTCCGCTCGTCCCATTTGAAGCATACATATGCACGATGCTGAAGTGAACATGAGTGAGATCAAGACGTCGAAAGTAAGGACATTAAGTTGATCTCCCTATTTCACAGTTTACCTTATTTAAATGGATTGTTCTTTTAAGTTATAAACCACATTATTTGATCCAGCAATACCCACGACACATTGTAAGTGTAGCCTTACACAAAGGCCCTGCAATTCCCTGAGAGAAAACGAAGAAATTTCTGTAAAGCATAATACCTTTTTCAATATTACACAGCACAACGCAAAACATATAAATACAAGATTGCATCGTTAATGAAATTTTATTTTTCAAAAACTTTAAATTCCCTTTTTTCCACTTCCCTTTCAAACAACTCCAGCGAACACTTGAAAATAAAAAAAGAGAAAGATGGCTTTTATTCGATATAGTAGCCCGATGTTTCAGGTCTTCATCGTCGGTATGATCTGTTTCTGTTGTCCTGGTATGTACAATGCTCTCAGTGGTATTGGTGGTCAAGGTCAATCCTCCTCCTATGCTGCCACTCAAGCAGGTACTGCTTTGGCCATTACTTTCACTCTCTGTTCTTTAGTTGGTGCCCCCGTGTAAATACAATGTCTTGAATTTGATGATATTTATGCAGATCAATACTTACATGCCGTTTATTTTATAGTTACAATATCTTTGGTCATCGTGTCCTTATTCCTGGTGCTCTCTGTTACGTCTTATATGTTGGATCTTTCCTCTCCAAATCTACTGAATTCACAATTGCTGCTGGTGCCATTCTTGGTATTGGTGCTGGTTTCTTATGGACTGCTCAAGCTGGTATTATGATGTCCTACCCCACTGAAAAGGACAAGGGTAAGGCTTTCTCTCTCTTCTGGATGGTTTTCAACTTGTAAGTATCTAGTGAGGCGAGCATTGCTTGTCTATATTAACAATTTCTATTTTTGGTATGTAGTGGTGCTACCCTTGGTGCTGCTATTCCTCTTGGTAACGAATGGAACGCCGGTAAGAAGGAAACTGTCAAGACTACCACCTACATTGCTTTCATGGTCATTATGACTTTCGGTGCTTGTTTAACTCTTGCCCTTCTCCCTGCCAACAAGGTCGTTCGTTCTGATGGTACCCATGTCTCTCTCCACAAGCTCTCTAACTGGAAGCGTGAATCTCTCGAAGTTCTCAAGTTGTTCAAAGATATCAAGATGATCATCTTGATCCCTCTCTTTGCTGGTTCCAACTGGTTCTACACTTACCAATTCAATGAATACAACGCTCCTTACTTCATGTCTATTCGTGCCCGTGCCTTGAACAACTTGTTGTACTGGTTATTCCAAATTATCGGTGCTGGTTTGTTTGGTCTCTTCCTTGATTCTGCTCGTTTCGGTAACCGTAGGAAGCGTGCTATTATTGCCAACGTTTTCAACATTGTTGTCATCTCTGCTATCTGGATCGGTGCCATCTTTGTCCAAAAGACCTTCACTCGTGATTCTATTCTTCCTACTAGCAACAGTGGATGGGTTGAAGTCGATGTCTATGATTCCCGCTACCCCGGTTATGTTATTTTATATGCTTTGTTCGGTTTGATCGATGCTATCTATCAAGGTTTCGCTTACTGGTTGATGGGTACCATGACCAACGATACCGAACGTGCTGCCAGATATGGTGGTTTCTACAAGACCATTCAAAATGCCGCTGCTGCCATTGCCAACCAACTTGAAAGTCAAAAGGTCTCCTACATGACTCAACTTATCATTACCTTCGCTATTAACGTTGTCGGTCTTCTCCTTGCTCTCCTTGTCTCCGCCAAGGTTCCTGATGTCACTGTTGAGGAAATTGATAACCTTCAAGATGGTGTTGCTCAAGGTACCTTGGTCGGTGGTCAACTCGAACACGAAAACGGTTCTGGTCACTTTGCCGATGAGAGATTATCTGACAAGCACGTCGAAAAGCAAGAAGTCTAATTTCCTACACACTCCTTTCTTTTTCTCTCAGCAAACACAAGTATATTTTATCTTTTTTTCTTTATGGACCACTTTTATTCATTCACCTCTTCTACTATTTACCCGTTGTTATTTATTCCATAACATATCACCACTTACTTTTTGTCGGAATGCAAAAATATTCACATTAATGCCCCCTTCGTTATACATTAATAATAATAATAATCATAATACTTTATAAAATTAATAAAATTGACTTTTATTGATAAAATATAACACGCATATAAGGATTATGAATCTGTTGCCCTAAGAATGCTAAATACTTTGATCTACCCTCCACCTAAGATAAGGTGGGTGGTGATTGGAGTCTACCTGCTGGGAAAGCCAATATACAGTAACTTCGCGATCTACGTAGTGTGTTTTAGGCAAAGTTTGATTACACCTACATTCAAATGGTATTCAGGCACAGTCTACCAAATTATGCAAAAGAAGTCAAGAAGAAAATCACAAAAGTATGTAGAGCCTTTCTTAACATTGGACCGGCCTGCACATATTTAACCTTGTTTGAAATTTAAAGTTTAATTGATGACCAAGCGAATATGTAAAAGCACTACTACGTTGATTGCGATTCTTTTATCTTTGCATCAAGAACAAGACGACGATATTTATGCAACTACCGAAACTATTAGAAGCTGCTTTAAGCGTGACTCCACAGCATTTGTGACTTTTATGCCATTTCCCTGCTTCTATGGGACTTTGTGATGAAGGCTGTATTGATTGGTCTCCACATTTTGTACGACTTTAACAACAAAATTTTGATCGTTCATGATCACATGCTGAATATTATTCACATGAAATCGGAGTTGACTGGACAAAGATTTATTTCATTTTTTTTATGGTTTCCCCTTTCTCCTCTTCTTTTCTAGTGTAGACCTTCTTTCAATCACGCACCATGTTGAGAACCATCCCCAAGTTAATCCGTCAAAATGCTCGTCGCAACTACTCTTCCGAGGCATCTCCTTTAGGCATGTGTTTTGCCTTGAGTGAAGAGCAAAAGTCTATCCAAGAAATGGCCCGTAAATTTACTCGTGACGAAATCATTCCTGTTGCCGCGGAACACGACAGAACCGGCAAGTACCCTACAGGTAAGAACTGAACATAACGAGCTAAGCTATTACACAGTGGGACTGATTTTAAACACGCTACAGAAATCATCAAGAAGGCTTGGGAACTTGGTTTAGTGAACACTCACGTTGAAGCCAAATATGGTGGTATGGATTTAGGTGTTTTGGACAGTGCCATTATTTCTGAAGAATTAGCTTATGGTTGTACTGGTATTCAAACCGCTATTGAAGCCAACAACCTCGCTGAAGCTCCTCTCGTTGTTGCCGGTAACGATTTCCAAAAGAAAAAGTATTTGGGCCGTATGACAGAAGCTCCCTTGGTTGCTTCTTACGGTGTCACAGAACCTGGAGCTGGTTCTGATGTTGCTGGTCTTAGTACCTCTGCCACAAAGAAAGCCGATGGTAGTTGGGTATTAAACGGTCAAAAGATGTGGATTACAAATGCTGGTCATGCTAATTGGTTCTTTGTCCTTGCCCGTACTGACGCCAACGCCAATGCCGGTAGTGCTTTCACTGGTTTCATTGTTGAAGCTGATACTCCCGGTATCACTGTCGGTCGTAAGGAAATCAATATGGGTCAACGTGCCTCTGATACCAGAGGTGTCACCTTTGAAGATGTCGTTGTTCCCGCTGAGAATGTTTTGGGTACTGAGGGTAAAGGTTTCAAGATTGCCATGAACGCTTTTGATATCACTCGTCCTCTTGTCGCCTCCGGTGCTGTCGGTTTAGCTCGTCGTGCTATGGAAGAAGCTACAAATTACGCTTTAGAGAGAAAGACCATGGGTAAGCCCATCTTCAACCATCAAGCCGTTTCTTTCATGTTGGCTGATATGGCCATCGGTATTGAAAGTGCTCGTATGATGGTCTATCGTTCCGCTTACATGCGTGATCAAGGTGAGAAGAATACATGGCATGCCAGTATTGCCAAGGCTTTGGCCAGTGAGGTCGCCAACAAGAGTGCTGCTGATGCCGTTCAAATCTTTGGTGGTAACGGTTTCAACACAGAATACCCCGTTGAGAAGTTAATGCGTGATGCAAAGATCTTCCAAATCTATGAAGGTACTTCTCAAATTCAACGTTTGATTATTTCTCGTGGTTTAGCAGATGCCGCCAAGTCTGGAGCTGGTGCTCTCGGTGGTTTTTAATTAGTTCGTTAGTAGTAATAATAATAAATAAAAAGAAGAAATACATAGTATATAAAAGAGTCGTCTTTTTTTTATTATCATATAAATGACTTAAAAAATAGTGGTGTGAACAGTGTCATAATCATCCACATCGTCAAATTGTATGGTAGGACCATTGTAACCCCTTTTTTGTGCAACAACAGAATACCAGGACATATACGTATTCAATTCGTTCACCTCTTCTCGCATGGATTCAATGGTTTTCTCTAATTCTGCTTCACCAATCATCTTGTTGCTTATCCATTCCCTTTTATGTCCCTTGATGATCCTTTCCCAATATTCTAATAGTAAAGATCCAATGGCACCTCCATACATACCAACCGGGGTATGCGTGTGATAGATTTGCATTCCCATTAGCTGGTTGATATTAGCTATACGATTTGGCCATGGATTTAACGACTTGAGAGGTGTAGTGGCAGTAGTATTAGGTTGTGTATTAGTAGTATTTGAAGTGGTATTAGTGGTGGTATTAGTGGGTGTAGTAGGTGTAGAAGGTGGTGTAGGAGTGAATTGCTGTTGGTGTAAGCTGCTTTGAATTACTATTTTTACACACATATTAGAAAAAGCTATAAATAAATGATAATCATCTTACATTGGGTTAACGTATTCATTGAAGGACCTGCATCAAATAAGTTATCATACGCCTCTATACATTCAATATAGGCACCCTTTTTCATGATTCTAACCAACTCTTTTAATATATCATCCCATAAGCCATCAGGTAAAGTGTCCATCATAGAGCGAATGAATATATAATCAAAAGTAGCATCTTCGTAAGGTAAAGGCAATTGAACTAAATCTATCTTTTGATAGAGCACATTTCTCGGCGATGGGTTGCTGGGTAATACGTTTTTATCGATGTCTATTCCAGTAAAGTAGGAAATAGGGAACTTATAAGCCATATCCTAAAGACACATACGTAGGGTGAGTTAATAATCATGTTAATCAAGGTGCATACGTATGATGATCAACACCTACAGAAGTCCAAAACCCTGCACCACAACTACGATATACGTAGATAAGTAAGATTGTACGTAATACGTTTATGCATGTACTTACCCAACATCCAGTACTTCACTTCCGCCTGCTTGCAGTAATCTTTGAATAGGTGCTTTAAAGTCTCTACACAACAAACAAAAAAAAAAAAATTTGAGCAAAACTAGCAGACCTTATTATGTGAATAGACTTTATACCCCTCAAATGCTAGTTTTAGTGCGCTATGTCTAACCCAATCCCTTTCAATATCATCCACTGAATTTGGAACCCTTCTAATATTTAATTTCGGGTCCTTAGTAGTCGAAGTTCTCCACTTAAGTTTAAGAAAACTGGCAAAAGTACTACTATTCACTGTTGTGGTTGTTGTACTTGTATTGACATTAGCAACATTACTATTCACCATCATTGAGATTACAAAAGAATTAAGGAGAGAGTCGAGTAATAGTAATAACAATAAAGAGAAAGAGGATAAAAAGGAAAAAAAAACCCAAAAAAAATATAAAAAGGTACTACTGTTCCACTGGACTCCCATATAAAGGGAGGAGCTAATTGTTTACCTACAACAATTGAATCTGACTTTAATTTGTAGCAAGACCTTGATGGTTATTGCTCACAGAAAGTCTGAGCTTATTATTATCAAAGTATTCACAGTAGTAAAAGCTTATTTTTCAACACATTGTAAATAAAAGGGACATTCGCAAAAATTAAAACGAGATTACTTTATTACATTAATTAAAAAAAAAAAGGCTAAACTCTTAGTTCACCAAGGTTGTTTATATACAACTTTGGATCCATCTTTCACAGGACGAAGACCTGGTTTAGCAGCGCGAAAGACAAAAAGCCCTTATAACGCAAACCGCACAAGGCCCAACGCGTAATCGCAGTTGGCTTTGCAGCCCCCAAATGTAACATACGCCTACCTGAGAACTTGCGCGGGGCAATCTAATAGTCGTGAAACTAATAGCACAGGAAAAACGGCCATAAGGAAACCACAAAGAGCTTACTAGACTTAATGGGCATCCACTTCGACTCTCCACGGGACCATCAATCCAGATCAGAAACCATGGGCTACATACAATACATTTTTCATAGTTCTTCCACGTAGACACGAAAAAGTATTCAAAAACAACAAATACACAAAAGACTAATACACCGCACCATCATAACGACAGTGAAATATAAAAGTAATATGGTAGGGTTAGGGTACAGACGGTATGGCACCACAGACCGCACAGAGCCGAGAGTGAACTAAAGAAGAAAAAAAAAGAGACCAAGGGCTGCGCTTGCTTTTGTACGCGTAATTCGAAATACTCAATGATGATTGGTTAAAAGAAATGACGCAAATGGAGCAGTCACGTTTGCCCCTTTCACGAATTCCTGCAAACAAGATTAATTCTGTTAGAAGACTGTCGCATAAATATACCTCAAGCCTAATATATCATTCTGCCATGTTATGACATAAAAGAAGCTATTTATAAAAAGTATGATAGATTTTTTGGTATATAAATTATAATCTTAAGAAGAATTTTCCCTTCTTTTTCTTAAGCCCTCACTCGAAGGAGTGTCGAGCACATATTGCTCTCTTGCTTCTCTTGACCGCTTTTCCCCACTCAGAGCTGTACCATTTTTTCAATCCTTACAACTGCATTTTTCCACTCACACAGCTGTTGTGTATTAGACGTTCAGACGTCGTGCGTAGCATCAAAGAATGCTTTATGAGTAGCCTTTGGTATTCTCTTTATACCGACATGCTCAAGCGCTTTTCATCGCTGATTTGTTGTCAATACAAGTGGCTGACACTCCGCATCCGTATGTACTTACGTTTGGAGTTTACAGGGCTCTTTCTTACATCAATTATACTGACGTAGGTCCAGCAGATATGTCACTGAAGCCAGCAGTTTTTAGCGACAATGCATATAATGAATTGAGAAAGTGGAGAAGGGTGAGTTGTAAAGTAAAAATCAATGCATGCATCCTCTATTAATTAAAATAATCATTTTTCGAAGTGAATTGCGGCCGGCGGATTGGCGAGCCCGCTGCAGGCGCGAGCTGTGAGCCCCCAAAGAATGAAGGTCGTAAAATTCCCCGCAGCGAAGCGAAGGGCTGACCTTTTTCACCTGTAGACGATCTTGGCGAAGGACGATTACTCACCAACACTATCCACAATTCCCTTGAAAGAAATTTGCAAGTATTTCTACTTAATGCTAAAGAAACACTAGCAAGACCTTCTTTGGGCAACACCCATCAATCAGAAATTGACTTTACGATACAAAATGTTTCAATCCTACTTCACTTTATTTTTAATGCAAGAGGTCAAATACACGTTTGTTGGTGAGCTTTTGATTGATTAGTCGAAGATAAACTCAAACTAATGTCCTTTATTCAGGGAAAGAGCTTTAGATACCAAGAAAGATCAAGAAGAAAAGTCCATCCGAACTGATTTTTTAATTTACTCAAACAATCTGGTAATTGGATGTGGAGAGGTAAAACTTCAATGCGATGAAAAATTGAAAGAGGAGGATCGTGCGCGTCTCGGGGAGACCATGAAAAGACAATTGCATAAACGTATTTACAGCGCGAAGGGTACCAAGGAATTTATGACATTCGGAATTTTTATTGTGAATTTGAAATTGGAACTCTATTGCTGCCGGTTTTCTGAGGAAAAGGAATATGAATTAGTCTTATTAAAAACAATAACCTTGCCAACTGTGAATAATACCTACGCGTACGTAGAAGAGTCTTTACAGGTCTTATTCAACTTCAAGGTATAAATAACATTATGTATGATGCAATACTGATCATTATTAATATCTTTTGCCAAATTATAGAAAATGATGGAAGACTTCCTCCCCCACCCAAGTGATATGGAGCTTCGAAATATATATGAAGATTATTGTGAATATTTGAAACCAACCGTTTCTTTTCTTAAATTATCAAATTAAATGGCTGCAATATTCAGTGTACAATTAACTGAGGAGAAAATAAACCATTGTGTAATAAGAGGTCTATGAAATGTTTCGTATTTTCAGAAGAGGGTGTCTTTTTAAGTTATTTAAAGATTGCGATGAAAGAAAAGAAAGAAAGGTATCATTTTATTCGTTTGAATGAATGTTAAGGGTTATTTTTTCAGCATTGAAAATGTGAGAAGGGAAAAGATGTGAAAAAAACACATCAATGCACATCAGAAAGCTTGTTTAGGCTAAAAATAACATGATTGGCCCATCAAAATGCTCAAGCAAAAGTGGTACAAGCAAGTCTATTTTAGGCTAAAAGCTGTAATTTCTCAAGTCTGACTGCACAAAACTGGGGTAACTGACTGTCCAATGAACGAGTGGAAAATATAGATTGGGTGACGTCTCCTTATCGGTTCGTATAAAATGTTAACTCCTCGGTTTATAATGATTCTTTTTCTTTTTTCTTTTATATAATTAACTTTATTTTAACCAAAATGATGTTAAAGGTACAAACATATACAAATTATACAAATATGTATAAATCAACTCATAAGCTCATACTTTACTAGCAATCTTTCAACAACACCGTCAAACATGTTTCTAGAAACAATAACGCTACTAGAGCGCTCGTGTTAACCACTATTCGTCAAATGTCACTAGAAACCAACCATTTGAATAGTAATTCCGAGATGCCACTTCCTCCTTCTATGCAGAAAAAGACAGCAAAGGAAACTACGCCTATTCCTCCCAAAAATAAAGAATTATTTTCTGATGAAACCCGAGTTAAGCTTGAACGTCTTAGACAGCACCATTTTCACCCTACAAATATTCCGGATTCTCCTGATTTTGGCACTAACCAATATATGAGCATCAATGAAGAGCTTAAGCAACAATTAAAGAACGTCGTCTCTACTTTCAATGCACCCGTGAGATATGCTGTTGCTTATGGTAGTGGTGTGTTCCGTCAATCTGGTTATGATGAGAAGGTATGAATAATTGTATTGGTCACATGAGTATATGTACATAAATATTCACATCTTATGCATAAACACCAGAATAAGCCCATGGTTGATTTCATTTTTGGTGTTAGTCATCCCGGTCACTGGCACGACTTGAACATTCAACAAAATCCTCACCACTACTCTGGTATTCGTTATTTGGGTTCAGGTGCCGTCAGTTTATTACAAGAAAAAGTAGGTGCTGGCGTCTACTTCAATCCTTACGTAGAGATCAACGGTATGAATATCAAATATGGTGTAGTTTCCATCGACAGATTATGCAAAGATTTAATTGATTGGGAAACCCTTTATTTGGCTGGTCGTATGCATAAGCCTGTCAAGATTCTTCGTGACGATTCAAGAGTTCGCCTAGCTAATCAAGTCAATTTAACTGAAGCTGTTCGTGTGGCTTTATTGACTTTGCCCGAAAATTTCACGGAAGAAGAGTTGTATTATCGTATTGCTGGTATTAGTTACAAGGGTGATTTTAGAATGATTGTTGGCGAGAACCCCAATAAGGTCAAGAATATTGTCTCTACTCAAATGGAGAACTTTCATCGACTTTATTACGGTTTATTGGATGATTTACCAAATGTCACAACACTTAACGATGGTAGACTCCAACAAAGTGAAAACCCAAGATTCCGTGGATTGATGGTTAAGAAGTTACCAAAGACTTTATATGATAAGGTGATTGCACAACATCGTGCTCACTGCATTCGCAATAACTTGGATATGCCTGAAGATATGACATTATTATATGAACAAGTAGCTCAATCTGAGGCTTTACCAACTTATATCGATAAAAGTAAGTGGAAAATTCGCAAATGGCACGTGGAAAATTATAATTAATTTTTTCCCCTCTCCCTCTTCTCTTAAATAGGTCTTACAGAAATTATCGCAGGAACTGCCATCACTCAAAGTATTAAGGGCATCTTTACTGCTGGTGCTGTAAAGACCACTCGTTATGCTGGTGCAAAATTAGGTAAATGGTGGTCTGCCAAGAAGTAATGGTCTTTTTCTTTTTATCTTTTGTACACAAGCACATACACAGTTTTTGCATCTTTCTCTTTCTTATTTATTTTGTATCATAATCCAAATTTACAAATACCCTATGCTCTTTTCTTCCTTCCGTTATAGTTCGTAACCCGTACTATTCTTATAGCAAATCGTTTTAATACGGTTTTTTTTTAAAAAGCACACACTCTAGATGTGTCTTATTTTTGTTGGGTTCACCCCCGATACAAAAAAAAATATAAAAAAATGTAAGCCAATACTCATTCATGCTCTTATTGGTTACATTGCGTATTTGGCGGTCCTGCAAAATATCAAACATCCAATAACGTGTGTAAGTGCTCAGTAAGCACAATGGGCATTTCCTCTTGTCGTGATTCTAAATTTAGCTTATCGTTAAAAAATGAATGGATTAAGAGGCTGCAGAGTATGTAAAACACGAATCTGGGAAAAGAAACGACGCCAAGGTGAAATATTCATCAATCCTTTTGCTGTGTACTTTGGTCAAGTACAGCCCAAAAAGGGAATACTTAATTAGGGGAGGTGTGAGGTAAAACTGCAAGTCTTCAATGAATAAAGTGCGTACATCATCTGCTGGATTCCCCTGTGATTTTGATATTGAGAGGAACCAGATAACCTGATCAGAAGCTCACGTATACTTGGCGAGTTTGTAGCAAAGACAACATCATCATAAACTCTTTTTTAAAGCTAGTATAGTGCGTTACAGGATCGTGCGTTACTATCAAATCATCCTCATCGAGTCTTTTTTCTTATTTTCATGAGCGTACGTTAATGCCAAAGGCAAATTATCTTATGCGGAACGATTACCCCTCTGCACCTTAAAAAACTTTACTCTAGGTACGTATTTGGTGAGGAGGAGCCACTATTTTCGACCAACTTCAGATAAAAAAAACCAAGACGTATGTAGACACAGCCACCCTTGATACATACATCCGCCCATTAAGTATGAGCCAAATTGAGATGATGAAACGCATGAAATATGTAAGTACAGAGTGCCCAGCTCTATAAATTAATCTGGCCACTTTATCTCTTACAGGTTCTAACCATTTTTTTATTAGTCACATATTTGAGGTATTATTTCTTTTCTTTAAAGGCTCTCTTAACACATCGAGGTAAATGAAGTCAACTTGGTATAAACAAGTGAAGGTTGTCTACATATTCCCTACGAGACAACAACAGCTTCAAATCCTGAGATCGTTTCCGGTCTATCTTTTTTTCTCTTCACCCTTGGTTGTACATGAAAATCGTGTTTCGAAATTACACGCTTAATTTAAAGCGCCTTTTTTTCCTTTTTAAGACGTGAATAAAACTTGGTGTATGGAAAGTTAACGCGAGAAGCTTTGCTCTACGAGACTACTTTTATTCAGATAAAACATGCTTTTGTCGACTGTTTACGTCTTTTCTGATAAACATAGAGGTGCGTACTTGAAATCTGAAGTGGGCTAGAAGACAGCTTGCGTCCCCTTCATCCTAATAATTAACTTTTTCCGGTTTCGCTCAAATGTTCAAAGTCACTTAAGCTCCGCAATAGACTCGACTGTTAGGCTCTCAAATACAGAAGTTACTAGCAATGCATCAAATTTTATCAGCAACTTTGGCACATACTTGGCTAGGATGACTCAATAAATTTTTTTTGAAGTGTAAGTCAATCGTTTTATTATGTGCTGTGATGATTTGACTATGCAATGTTTACATATACACTTACAAAGCAGTGATTGTGACAGTAGTAACTTATAGCTAGATGAACACCGGCCTATAACCTACGGACACTCAGTTGGAGACATATAAGACATGATGGTAACGCAAGAGTAAGAAATCTCTGATTTAGACACAATATAATATCTTTTGGCTATGTACATACATAGAGAAAAGTGTAATTTATTGATGAAAAATATTAAAAAGTGTTTTATAAACTCTGTAATATTCAAATCGAGAGCATGCTTACTTTAAACTCTGATAAAAACTCCAGTGTCTTTTTATATTCAAGAAGTGGCTGTGTTGTAGCAACCATCGGCAAGTGGTAGCTGTGTTGGGAAATTGAGACATAAAGTCCATCACTTGCAAGGCGGGAGGTGGAGATATGGCAATTGGCGCCTAAAGTGCAAAGATTAAGGAGAAGAAGAATCAGTAAAATAACCATGCTCTACATAGCACATGATCCTCACCAGAAATTTGGAAACTTCAGGTGAATACTTGCTCATTGTATTTTGTAGGTGCAATCCCAATCAAATTATTAATCATCCTTTGCTTCACGTAATAATTTTGCACTAACTTGAATTACATATTTTGGTGTCATTATCGTCTTTTAGCCACCTTGATTGCTACTACACCATCATCGGGAAGGGTCTCCTCTATTCTTGGCGCATATTTACCGAAGGATTCAAGTGAAAAGTATGTAGTAGCGGCTGCATACGAATCTTTGTGTTCAGTATTTAATAACATGTACTAAATCATGACAACAATCATCCCATGAAGGAAAGTAACGCACTAGCAATGATTACGAGAAGAACGAGAGCATCTGTTGAGTTTAATACAGCCAAAAAGAAAAATTCGAAAGGAACAATATCACCAAGATTACGTAGCCAAATAAACTTGTTGCAGAAATTAAGTTCAAGAAACCAACTGAGCGTTTCACATCAATGCTCTGAGAAATTTCAGAAAAAAACAGTTGACAATACGCAATATCATATTATATTTCTAGCATTTATGTATATAACGCAATGAACAGCTTATCATGGAAAACTGTAAAATTAATGCTAGCTCGTTTGCGATGTATTTAATGTGAATTTTCAAACTATCTACATATGTCAACATATGACAAATATTTGGATCATTTACCTAATAAGCTCAATATTGCAGCTCTTGACTGCTACTATTCAATTGTGACAATAAACAGTGTTCCACAGCACTTGATGATTTTCTACAGCCTAATCGTAGAGTAGTTTGCAAATATATTGCAGAACTGCAAAATGCAATGATGGTACACACAAGAAAAATTCACTAATCATTTATAGCTTGTATGGTGTGAAAATAACCTTTATTTAAGCTTAACAAATAGTAAATTATAAAATGTCAGACTTTGCCACTGTAAAAAGAGCACTCGCCATGAGCTTTTTAGCCAGGATTGAAGACTTCGTAAAATATTTCATAGGTTGGATGATATCTTTTTGTTATCTCTTCCGGTGCTAAAACAGGATCACAATTGCTCCAAAATAATCTCGTGACAGAAGTCAACACTTCCAAGTTTTTTAAAGAAAGAAGAGTTGAAATTTCATCTACTGATCTGGGGAAATTCATTCTTGCAATTTCAAGGAAGGTATATATTTTGTTAAACTGTAAAGTCATCATATAAAAGGTGATAGTAAATCCATGGATGTGAAAGGCTATTACATGTGACAATTTGTTTTGATCTAGACTGTCTTTTGCGAGTAAACCGACACGAAAAAGATCCCAAACAAGTGGCTGAGTATCGCAGGGGATATCCCTTATTCGCACTTCACCATGCCCAACATTGTACTCGTTCTTCGATTGCTGGATCTTTGATATGGTTGCACCGGAACGTCTATTCTCATTTTTATCTTGATTGTTGCTCGAATGTCGCAACAAAATGCTTTTTTCGGGATCTGCGATGAGTGCAGAGAGGATGGGGTCAAAATAAGTGTTATACAGCTCGTTTTCAGATATGGGAGTTGTCTCCTTAATGACATGAGAAGGCAACTTTTGCAGGCTACATATGTACGTATTCATTTATACATGAATATAGTTTAGTTACTAGTGAATAATGTATTCTATTTGAAGATACTTACGCATTGTTAATGCCCTTAATCACTCTTGACAGGCAGTATGTTTGACTTCTAGCAAAATTCAACAATTCCCACTCGGCATCATCTCTTGTTATTATGTTATATTCTACAGCTAGTACGACTCTTGACATTATTATAGTTGCCTCATCAAATTCATCACTACTTGTTTCTGGAAGTTTGCTGTTTTTTGTCATGTTTTTGTAAAGACTATCGTACAATATTTTCAGAGTTTCTTCAGAGAAGACTTCAGAAAGCAATTCACTGTGTTGGTTTGGTGCTAAGAGTAAGATGTTTGTCAATGAGAAAGTCTCATGAAGATGTGTTTCAATCTTTAGACGTCCATGATTTGATGGTTTGGTCACTTCATTTTGGAAAGCCTGAAACAATTCGTAAATGTTTTGATTATTTGAAGTTTCAAACTGTTTTAAAACATCAGTAACATTGGCCCGACTTTTTGCTTTGGCTCCTCCTCTGCTGAAGGCTTCACCTTTATTGTAAGCAGAAGTAGCTTGTCCTTGCTTTTCACTTGATTCTACATAGTAAACTCCAGTCAATGTTTCTTTTACGTTGACGGCTGTGCATATTTGCAACTACATAATTTCTTTGTACACAATATAGTACCTCCATCATATTTTTCTGCTCCCGTATAGGCGTCCAATAAAGCCGTCTTTTTTTTAAAACGTGATCTTTTCCAAGCATCGTATTTTTGCAAAAGACGTTTTTGGTTTTTGGAAAGATGTTCAGTAACACTATCTACGTATTTCAAGAATGCGTAATGACGATCAATTAAATTAACATGCTCAGCGAATTTTCTTAAAGAGATAGTATTCTTGTTGTCGAAGCACCCTCGTTGTTGAGTGCTCAACTTTCTCTTTCTCATCTTCAAATAACGATAACGCCCCATAATGTAGATAGCAGGGATTGAGAATACTTGTCTCCAGAAAATTTGTCTCCGCGGTTGACGCACCCAATTGTATTGATACAAGATGTTGATCTTATCAATTGGGAAAAAAGAAATGACCTCCTTCACTTCAGTTAATATTCAGGATTATATTTTCACTTTGGTTGCACAAAAAACACCCATCCAATGTGACATAGTTTGGTCAATTCAGCTTCTTATCTTTTATGTACGTACCTTGTACATTCGGATCAATTCCATTGAAGAGTTTCAGGTGT
>KK076453.1:0-11886 GCA_000587855.1 Mucor irregularis B50
ATATTATCCTATTATTAATCAATAGTATATTATTAAATAACTAATTCCACCAAAAACACCACATTTTGATTAACCCTCGTTGCTGCTACTTTGCTTTCAATCATTTTTACCTATTGCAAGCCTGGTTCAATCATTCGCTCCGATGGTTGGTCCGCCTACAGAGGTCTTCAAGATAGAGATATCCAGGAACGATATGTTTCTTCCGACTCCTTTTCATTCGGTGCCAATCATGATTTGTTCTTCCATGCTCATCAAGAAGTGAATCATTCTGAAGGCTTTGCTACCGTAGATCAAGCTGATAGCAATCCAGAGGTATCCCAGGTTCCTGTTTCTGGTCTGATCCATTCTAATATGATCGAATCTATGTGGACTCAATTGAAAGACTATCTCACGCCTAGACATCGGACGTACAAGCAAGCTCCTGGCAAAATTCTTGAATATCTTTGGTTAACAGAAAATCATAGCGACTTCACGGGAGGTCTCTATAGAATGTTTAGAGAAGTGAAATTTTCCGGCAGGCAACAAGAAGATAGCGATGAGGAGAATGAAAATGAAGAAAATGAAGAAGAAGATGTTAATGAGCCAATGTTCTTCACTCAAGCACCCAATGGCAAAAATTTGGGCCCGGGTGACATGTCTGGGGGCGAACAAAAAGTAGATTTCCTAATTAAGTAATTTTAAAAATTTGGCGAAGCCAAATTTTTTTTTAGGTTTTCGAGTTTTTTATTGGTCTAAATTGATAAGTTTAAAGATAAATAATGATAAAATATAAGTATTGTAAAAAATGGATACAGTGATAAAATATAAGTATAGGTGTTATAATAGAGAATGGATGAGCGATAAATGAATGATAGTAGAGCTGTATTCCCCTTAAGACTTATTGCAACAAATTTTCCCCATATCCCTTGACAATTTTCTGTTCTCCCACAGGTGAGACACTTTGGTCCTATACATTGATCTCTTCTACGACCTCCAGGACACGATTGATTCCCACAACCTCTACAGGATCTAGTCCTAGCAATATAAGGATGAGAGTTATTCGAATTTGAAGGCATAGGATAAGGCTGGAAGGGTTGAGGAGCGTGCCTGTAATAAACGGGATGATTTAAAAGCGGCAATTGTTGCGTAAGAGGTTGAGGCAGAATACTTTTTCCATGCATGGAAGCTACTGCTCTTTTACGTGGAATTGGTAAATAAGTAGAGAAAGCATTGTAAGGCTGTTGTTGCTGCTGTGCTGAGAGAGATGGATTAATTGAAGATGGAGACACCAAACTTAAAGACGGATCGGACAGAACTTGTGCAGTACTTTCGTTGGAGACGCCAGCAATGGCAGGTGTAGCAGCTTCTTGAACGAGCACTGAAACATAATTGTGCTTTATCTGCTCTTGCAAGGCCTCAATCACAGATATGTGCATTGTGTGCGTTTTGCGAGCAATATCTTGATCCTTCCAATAATTGTAAAAGATGGAGATACCATCTGCGATGGTATTCCGTTTAATAGCAAATTCTTGGTAGTTCAGCAGAACTGAGTTGTTGGAATTTCTAGTAGCATTACTATTCTGCAATTCTGACGAGAGTCTATTGAAAAGAAAAATCTCGTCTAAAGTGTGCACAGCAATAACAGCATACTTACTGCATTGCATTTTGGCTACGTACGAATATCTGGTATTCTTTGGCCGCAAGATTGATTTGAGTTTTAAATATACCGTGTCTTGGAGCATCGGTACAGTCAGATCTTGCCCTGTTGAATCATCTGGTGCATCAGACTTTTTAATTCCAAGCTTTTCCATTTCTGTTCCTGACATTGGACTTGATCCACGATAATACTAAGCATTAACTTCTACAACCAATTTGTACACGATCAATCTCTTCAATATCAATTTTTTTTTCGTAGAAGATCAACTTGCTGTACAAGCCAGGGATCATAAAATCGTCGTTGTATTTCTTTTTTAAGTTTATTAATTGTGCTGACATTTAGATTTACAAATTGTATAGATAAATAATAAAGTGATGTCCTATGCGACTGGATATGTATAAATTAAATGGGTGCCAATAGTCTTAACTTTCTGAAGCTGGTAACTTCAATTGAGATTTAGTTGTGTTGATGGATATGTTATCGTATCAATATAGCCCTCTTCATTTACCTACTAAAATACTATATAAGCCAAATGACAGGCATTTATACGGGATTTTCACTTCTTTTCTTTAACCATTAAATTTTATGTTTAAATTTTTTTTCTGTAACGTTAATCGATAAGACTAATTTTTAGTAATAAGATCGCATAGCTATACATTATCTCCCTTCTTTCCCTGGCTACCATTAATCAAGAGCTGTAGTTGACGAAGCGCACTTAACAATAACGCAACTTGACTTCAGACCAGTAATGGCTGAAGTTCATACAATTCGTATCGCAGCAGTTCCGCTGATTTTGCTATCAGCCACTGTTCCTCTGCACATGGAAAATTTTATGAAGGCAACTTACGCTGCTCCTGCAATGCTGACAGTCCGTTCCAACAGCACGGCAAGAAGGGACCTTGCATATGCTGTTGTGTCAGTGGATGGCTCTTCCAAGGGTACAATGGAAGACCCTTATGTTATTAGTATGAAGGAGAGAATCACAAAAAAGGGCCACCTAAATTCTCCAGGGATTATATACGTTCCTTACGTCAACTTAACAACAAAAGTCCCTGAACTTCTGAAAGACTTATTCACCATCCCCTGCCTCCCGTACCATGCGGGTTACAATAAGAAACACGTCACTCAGCAAACGTTTATGTCGGCTTCCTCTTGCGCTGTCTCTGCTGGTTTAAAGAAAACTACACCACTGTAGATTTACATTTTCATCCTCTGATGAACCGCACGGTTAAATGTACATCCCAAGATCCATAGATATACATAAAATGCTATAAGTACACCTGCATAATGAAACTTACAAAATAATAGGACGTCCTACATTTAGATTTGTTTTCTAAATAATCTTTTCTGGTTTTTTTTTTGGAAACAAGAACTCAATACAGAATAAGTATGGCGTTTTCCGTTGATGCACAGCAGCCCCGCCTTTCACATCTTTGACGTACAGATAGTGTACACAGCAACTCCAGATATTGCAACATTAATAACCGACCATTTGCGAGTCATTGTTAATGCAAAAAAAATCCCTAATCTACTAAACAATCTATAAAAACACTACAATACATCATAATATGGGCGATAACAATTCAGAAATTTAACAACACATTACGCGAGGTAGTCGAAGACATTGCCACGGCTCCTCCGGAAAACAACAACATATCAAAATACTTTACACGACAAATTCCTAATGATATCACTATACCAGAGTACAAACTGGGTGATAGTATGAGAGTTTGGTTGATTGAGCTTCGACAGGAAGCAGAATTTTCAAGCGTCGAAAATATTATATATGTGGTTGATTATGGTATTCATTTATATAATAAGAGTAAGCCAAGTGAAATTTCATCTTATTCAAATTGTCATCAAAAGCTATCACAAATGGTGACGGGTGATTTTTTTTATACGCGAGTATTGCGCATCTATTTCTGCTAATACTATACACTTTATACTCATTGGATTACTATCTAAAAGTACACTCGAGCACCTCTTACAAATTTGTAATGTACAGAGAAAAGTAAAGGTCGTCATTACTGCTACACATCAACTCCTTAGAAATAATAGTCGTAAGTATTTTGAAGACTGCTCAACTACACTTTGCAAGCGGTCCTAAAGGCAAGTAAGTTCTACCTAATACCGTTGCATAAGAGGTACAAACTCTATGGAAGGAGGTGCTCATCAAAACTTGATCTGTAATTTGGTTCTTTCGGTGCTGAACCTGAGTTTGCTAGGGCAATGTTGACCAAGCATTCATAAAAAACATATATATCACATGAATACACATGAATACACATGAATGTGTATACTTCCATTACGAAATTTGAGCGAAGGGGCTATTTTTCACCGTAATGAAGGTCCAAAAAAATATTCAAATTTACGATATAGAAACGGAAGTTTAAACTACCAGTCTTTATTATTTTCGTATGATTTTTCAACCCAATATCACCGTTTCACTGCTGCATACATATTGCCACAGACTGAATTTGAAGGTTTGAAAAATTATAAGCAGCTGGTGTATATGCAAGAGGTTGACAAATAGATGTAGCAAACTGGACAAAATCTAGTGAACAAAATTTCCAAAGCCACCACTCACAACCTGCGTCTAGTAGAAAAAATAGGAAAGAAGAGAAAAGAATCCAAAGTCCTGTATCTACTATATGGGTTTTCAACCTATGATCTTAACGGCGGATTGCATTGTAAATTGTAACAATGGCCCATTATTTCTAATTTTATTATTGCAACCCAAAAGTTCTAAATTGCTGCAATTTTTAATAGACACTCTTGTCTATGAGCCTTAAGACAGTCCTTGCTTGGGTACAAATGTGTGTGAAAGCTTAGTGATTATAGTCAGAGACGTGTGTAGATCTAGACGTAGATAGGTGTGCGTGTAGTTATGCGTATATTCGTGGAGCTGTAGTAAGCCTTCTATAAGTGTAATTACAACACGGACGTGAGAAACAACATAGTAGGAAGTATAGGGCGTGTAAGCAAGGCAATCAACGATAAAATCTCTATTTTTATAAAAAAAAATGGTTATTTTTATTCAAAAGGTGTATTAAACTATCTAATGTTAATTATGAAATAATGCGGTTAAATGGAATGAAAGTGACCCGATTGAATTTAATGGCTTAAGGAATGGGCAGGCTAACATGAAGAATACAAGAGAGACTCTCGCATTCTATGTTCAATGTTGCTGATGATTGTTTCTTCAAAAATTTCGGAGTCGAAAGGAATGTGATAAATGGTATAACGCCAACAGGCTATCATCCATATTTTGCTAAGAGTAATAGCAGCCACTTCTATACCTGATAAGGAGATAAGTAGCTCTTTGATTTTTAATGTATGGATATGGTGTTGCATATTTCTATAATTATATTTTGGTGGATGAACCGAAATATCTCTTGAGTACATTATTCCATATAGTTTGTTTAGAGGAGCATAGGAAGAGCATATGATTGGCATATTCGGTCTTGATGTTACACATCTGGTGGCATATTGAGTTAGCTATTTTTCCGGGAATATTCTATGCATCAGTTGTCCACACATGCGGGATTTGTTTGTGGATGTAGCGGAATATAATTCTTCTAATGGTAGGGCATAGCTTAGTACGCCAAAATCTTTTCCAAGTAGAAGTGGATAAATTGCGGAATCTGTTCAACATGTTTCCATCTTTTTCGTATTCTCTTGCGGGATGATGTTTTCTGATTACAGAGGAAGGCTAAATAGTAGCTGGAACCCTTTGTTACTTTTGCAGAAAGCCTCGGGCCCAGACAAGGCAGTGCGAGATAAAATCTCTTCACTCTTGATTACCTATCAATACCTCATCGTTAGGCACGCTTGTAACCATTAAGATCTCAATTCCCGACAAGCGACTATGTAATTAACGAATGTAATTGGTTGAAATCTTTATACATATGTATATCTTTGTCGTATAACATATTCAAAATTTATAACGTAAAGAAATATTTTAGTAAATAAATATTTGCATTATATACATATACACTTGTTTTTGTTAAACTGTTTATGTTTAAATTTTATTTATTAAAATTCATTACAATTACAATATATATTGTATAAATTGTTCAAATTATTTGTAAAAATGTTTTTTATTTTTAATTTTTGTATATATATTTACTAATTGTTGCTTTCAAATCATGGCTCCTAAGATTCGCCAATTGGTAATGCCTAACATTGCTTCCTATCGTACCTGGACCGCAGTTAATCGTGCTGCTGTGGAAATTGTCTCTGCAATTTTTAATAACATGGAATAAATCAACAACAACAACAATTTAAGTAAAGAGTACTTCCAACTTTGTCAAAAGAATGAGTTTCTGTTGCTTTTTAAAATAATTGAGTAACAACAAGATTCTGCAGCATACTCTTTGTTTCTCCGCAACAACAGTAACCGCAATAGCGGAAAGAGCAACTACAACATTGGCTGTCAAATCAACGCACTCTTATGCATGGCATAGGGGTGTATCAGGATGATGATTTTGACGAAACAGAGAAGTTCTGCGTGAAGGAGGCCACGAGAATCGCACCTACTTTACCATTGGTAAGAATTGTACGTAGCCTTTTCTCAAGAGATATATTAACAACTCTTGTGCTAAGTCAAACAAACGCGTTCGCCACTCTCTCTCTCAGCTACCCCTGAACCCAAGCCAACAACAACAACACCAATTTTTCCAGTAAGATGATTTTGCCTTTATCGTTTAGCAAAAACTGAGCGCACCACAATTACAGTAAATTGGTTTGTGGGGGCAAAAACTACCGAAACAAGCATCATGTATATGGAGAATTACAACTATATATTGAACAAACATACATTGTCTACTATTATTACTTACTAGTCTACAATCTGTCGAGAAGAGCATTGAAGGAGATTATGTTGGTGAATGAAGAGTTAAAATACTCTCTCATGTATCGAAAACCAATCTGGGAAAGCTTTTACTCGGACCCTATTTTTAAAGCTTGGGATTTGGATTAATTCGAAAACGATATTCTGAATGCATTTATACAGGTGAGAGCCCATACATCAATGACATAAATTTCAAAAATTTTAATAAATTGCTATAATAGAATAACTACCAGCCTATCCGACACAAGTCTGTACTTGATGATTATCTACTTGAATCTTTATTTTTACTGATCAAATCATTTCAACTTGGGATATTAATCATTATTTGATTAAATTTATTAAAAAATATAAAAATATAGTTAAACTAATTATTTATGAGATGACTAAAAAATGTAGAAACGATGGTAAAGAACTTTTAGAATAAAAGCTTGATACGTGGGGTGGAGCTGGACAGTTTGACGGTAGTCAAAGCCCTAAAATAGACAGTGGTTTTTTCATATCAATTGCCTACAATTGAATCGTGACTAATTTCCTTGGAATGCTACAGTAATGGACGTAGAGTACTAAACCTCAAAGAATCCCAATACATGAATCAAATTGTGAGTCCCGTTTTCGAGCTTTTTTTCCTCCAAGAGTACCTTCCATGCGTGCTGTCATTGCTGATGATCCAGATCGTTATGGACATTTTGCCAACTTTTTCTATACATTCCATTCATTTGGCAACAAGATGCACTGTTCTCCTTCTTCTGGTGCCAGTGGTGTCGTTTCTGCGTTTTGGGACATTAATTTTGATGTCCTTGAACGTAAATTGATTTTGCAACCAACTTGTTCGCTAAAGATGAAGAAACGTTGATCTAGCGTGTGGACCCTTCTTCTCGTAGCTACGATGCTAGTTATTTGACTAGTATTTTGTTCCCCGGTGCTTCTTTGTCTGCTGCCAATTATGAGCATCATCTCTTTTGCCATTTTCAGAATTTAAGTGGTTTTCGATATACTGGAAAGTCAGAGAATGGTCTTTTGGTCACTTGGAAGTGTATATGGCTCAAACCTATATGGGTTTTAAGGTACCTTTTCTCTCGAGGTCTTCTTCTGGTTCGCGTCACACGATTGACATAGATATCAACAAGTTGTACACTCAACCAGCAGTTGCCAACTTTGTAAGTATAATTTGTATACGGATTTCTTTAGGGGATGCCACTTACCCGACTCTATTTCGGAACTTATATGAAGTGCGGCCCGCAGGTACTGAAGGTGGCATCCCGTAAAATAATTGACAGGTATATCGTTTTCAATCTAGGGGTAGCATTTTGAATTTTTGCAATGCCATTAGTTAGTATTCTATTAAACGTTGATAACATTTAAAATGATCCAATACATTCAATCGTGGATTGACTTCGAGCATTTTTTTTTACACTTGAGATTGATAAAAAAAATGGATCAAAAGTGATCAAAAGGAGGTAGAAAAACTAAAGGCACCTATATAATTATACCCTTTGTCATTCAAAATGTTTGCAATACTTATCGGTTAGCTCCTAAAATATAACCGTACCATGTTGAAGAAGCACCCTGTAGCGCAAGATCGGTACTTCCACTTGGGACCCTCTTATTCCAAGAAGTTTAAAACAACATAGAATTTTTACAGGCAGTTTCCCTCTCACATACTTAGAACGAGCACCGGACCTACAGCTGAAAACCAATGTATCATCTTAGATTAAAGAATAATAATAATTGCTCAATGAAATTTACATAAATGTATGAAACTTTTTAAATGATACACATCAATCCATTTTCAAATCAAACATGTTGGTAAGTGAAGAGAATCGCGTCTTTTATTTTAGGGGATGCCACCTTCAGTACCTGCGGGCCGCACTTCATACAAGCTCCGAAACAGAGTCGGGTAAGTGGCACCCCCTAAGAAAAACGATTTGTATATATATGTATGTGAATTGCTTACTTGTAAACTAATTTATACCTTATGTATTTAAAAGGCGAAAGCGGAAAAAGTAATTGAAGATACCAAAACCCAAAGTCGCGCGTTTCGGGGTTCGCTTGCGTTTGGACCAATCTTAGACTTACTTTTGTTGATGATCTTCAGTTTTTCAAGTTGAGGGTGATAAGTCGTCGTTTCTAAATTTTTAAATTAAACGTGTACAGGGTAGCAAATCCACTAATTTAGTGTCAAACCACCAACTAATGTTTACTTTTTCACTCAACACCATATAAACGATGACCATAAAAATATCAAAATTGATGGTAAACATTGCTTTAAATTCTGAAAAGTCTTTTATAAACCTTCCTTTACAACATACAGTACTTTTTAATCTTGGTGCAATATATCGACTTTTTTTTTTCTTCTATATCATAGATACACTCAATTTTTGAAATGATATTTTTGGAAAAATTAGTGCACATCTCTACCCACTTAGTGTTAAATTAGTAGAAAATCCACTAAATTGGCAACAGCTACCGAGGTTTTGATTATAGTGCAAACACTCAAGCACTATGCCACCATGCTTTTCCAACTTTGTATCTTCTCTTTGTATCGTGAAAGGCCTTGTCCCTGAAGCGCACTTCCAAACCATATCATCAAGTTGCAATTATTCCTTTATATGACGACGAACTGCGTCCGAATTACCATCCCGGGAAATGTGATAACTTAAGATTTTTATTGGCTTGATTCGTAAATCTTTTTTTCTTGCTTTTTTTTGTGGCTCCTCCCACTACACACACACCACCCATACACCCACACGTATAAATAAAAGCATATCCCTTCCCTCTTGATCTCTTCTTTCTTTCTTTAAAACTAAACTTTTATTTTATTATTTTCCTCGAAGACCAACCTTTAGTGGTATGAATTTGTTGTATTTATCTTTCTCCTCCGTACATTCACTAACCCTATCGTCAACATTTAGTTGGTTTCGTTGTTTTAAATAAAATAGATTTTATAGTCTGAATCTCATCTGAATTTTCAAGTACAAAAAAACCGTCTCATAAATCAGGCTTTCAAAACAGAAACGGTCACACATTCATTTCTTGACTCCAACAAGGTCAAGTACAGCACTGGACAGCAAGAAAGTAAATAACTGATAATAAAAAGATTAAAAAATAAATATTTGTTTACAACCTTTTTTCTTGTTTCTTTTCTTACCTTTTACTCCTGCACGATCTACCCCAAATGTCGCTATTCAAACAAGTGTTCCATTCTAAACACGATTTACTTGAATCAATCACAACAGACATTTTGAACTGTGAACAAGATCCTCACAGATCTTTCTTAAAGTTGAACACGAGCAAGCCCACCAAGACCACAAAAGGCATGGAAGACTTGAATGGGCGAGTAACAAAGGTTTGGCATGAACAAATATTGCCAGAAGAGTGCAGAAAGGTTATTGATAGCATGCCCAAACGTATTAAAGCTTGTATTAAGGCTAAGGGTCGCTGGACTAAATATTAAAGTCATATATGGTCAAACTTTTTTTTAAGCTGAATACACTTATTGCGGAAGCCAAAACTCAGCGTGAAGATTATTTTTCTTTTTTTTTACATTCCCTTTTTGTGTTCTCGTTCCTCCCCCCATCAGTTTATTTTAAAATTAAACCGCACCAATTTTGGTGATTACCTTTTTTAGTTAAATATTTTCATTCTTTCACATTTTTAAAATAAGTACTAGCCGCCCTATCCCTCGCTGACGCGAGGGGGCGTCCAGCCCTCCGGGGGCCCTCCGGGGGCGCTGCCGCGGGCGTTTTTTTCTGAATGCAATAAATATAGGGCCCCGACCCACATTTTTTTGGACCTACACTACGGTGGTAAATAGCCCCTCCGCTTCGCTCCGTGTATTTTCCACCTTCGTTTCGGTTTAAAAAAAAACAATGTGTCCCCGAGGAGTGAGCGAGGGTAAAAGTGTATCAGATGTTGAGCACAAAATCTTGTATAGTGTTGGAATTATTTTAGATATCATATCTTTATTTTTGACTAATGGGTAAAAAGCAAGGGTATAAGAACAAAACTATGTAGTGGGTAGAACTTCTGTAAATACAACGTTTCTGGTATAAAATCCATCCTGCCCTTCAATTTCTGATTGTTCTTTTTTGAGTAACGCTTTAATTGACTGTGGAGTCGTCTTTACTCTGGAAAATGCGACATACGTACTCTCACCTGGGAAAAAAACTCGTGAAATTTAATTTTTTGAAACCCAGAAAAATCTTTGAAATTGTATAATGTTTCTGACAATGGTGATGTTGTGAATAAAAAGTGATCATAACCTCATGAAATTTGAGAGGGATAGAGTTTAATATCTTTATTTTTAAAATATAAAAAAAATAAGAAAAAATTAGTATCGAGTATTCCCTCCTTCAGCCTCGATAACGGCTTTACAGCGGGAGGGCATACTCGACACTAATTTCTCCAAATAATCCAATGGTATAGAGTACCATTCAGTGCAAAGAGCCGCTTCTAATTGATCGACATTCTTTATCTAATGTCGGCGATGCTCGATACGCTTCTCCAAATAAGCCCAAACGTGCTCAATGGGATTGAGGTCGGGGCTTTGGGCAGGCCAATAATCAAACCCCTCAATGAAGACCAAACATTAATAGTTGATCAAAATAGTAATTGACATTAAATTAATTATTTACCAAATAAATATTAAACTCAAAAAATTGATTTATAATATGATTTTCACGTGATTCGAAATTGATCTGCATATCTTATTATACAAAATTGAATATGTATTATAAGTATAAATGTTATGTGATAATGTTGAAATAATGGATGAATATGTAAATAAAAATGATGAAGAAATAAAAAAATATAAGAATGATTTTTTTTTTGTGGCTCCTCCCACTACACACACACCACCCATACACCCACACGTATAAATAAAAGCATATCCCTTCCCTCTTGATCTCTTCTTTCTTTCTTTAAAACTAAACTTTTATTTTATTATTTTCCTCGAAGACCAACCTTTAGTGGTATGAATTTGTTGTATTTATCTTTCTCCTCCGTACATTCACTAACCCTATCGTCAACATTTAGTTGGTTTCGTTGTTTTAAATAAAATAGATTTTATAGTCTGAATCTCATCTGAATTTTCAAGTACAAAAAAACCGTCTCATAAATCAGGCTTTCAAAACAGAAACGGTCACACATTCATTTCTTGACTCCAACAAGGTCAAGTACAGCACTGGACAGCAAGAAAGTAAATAACTGATAATAAAAAGATTAAAAAATAAATATTTGTTTACAACCTTTTTTCTTGTTTCTTTTCTTACCTTTTACTCCTGCACGATCTACCCCAAATGTCGCTATTCAAACAAGTGTTCCATTCTAAACACGATTTACTTGAATCAATCACAACAGACATTTTGAACTGTGAACAAGATCCTCACAGATCTTTCTT
>AZYI01000305.1:0-11646 GCA_000587855.1 Mucor irregularis B50
TTGTAGCAGATGATGTGAACACACACACTAAAGCCTTATGTAAGTATAACGGCTCGATACCAACCATTACCGGCTTAACCCACAGTGTGACTTGACATAAATAAATTTATTCTTTATCATAACCATCAAACATAGCGCACCTCATTCATTGGCTGACACGAGATCATCGTTACTTCTATTTGAACAATGAAAAAATTTATTGTATAATATTTAGAACTACGTGCATTTTATAATACAAAGATACACTGTCAACTCTGCGTTCAATTGAATCACCGTGTCATAACCTTCACTCTTGTTATCGATTAGATTTTAGTATAAAAGGATTGAATATAACAATTAATAAACGATTAATCTTTTTGCTATTGCCGTTAAACATCTATTTGTTTTAATTTTGTGTGTCTAGCCTGCGTAGACACTTCAGCAGATACCAGCGGTGGAATGGATTGCGTGTACTAGCAAAATGGAAAGGCGGGAAGGAGGAAAGAAGGTGTTTGCGTATGTACAGGAGTTGACGGAATTATACGTCGTAATATTCGCACCACTTGAATGGCTTTGGAACCAACGAACGTACGCAAGGGAAAACGTGAAATCGTCGAATGTTCCATCGCCAATATTCAAGCTAACAGTGTGACGGAAGAAGAACAGTATTTCAGCAGGACGAAGCTGATGGTCAACATCGGGTACATTGGGATCTTGGTAGTAAGCAAAGATTATGCTACCCCGTTTAGAACCGGTTGCCGAAGGGTTGTATAATTGTCCAAGTAGTTGAATTTTTTTGAACTTGGCGATTTCGTTCTTGACAATGCTGTAGTAATTGGTGGATGTTCCAAGAGGAGGAGCTTTAACTTCAGCATAAATATCATCACCGTAATAGAAGAGTAAACCACAACTACAATAACTACTTTTACCATTTGAAAATAAAACTGCTGTTCAAAATTATTATGAATAATATATCACTTTTTTAAATTTTACGAGTTTTAAACCCCGTTCAATTTGAACGCCCCCGAATTCCGGTAAAAAAGTACGGCCCTTCGCTGCGCTTCGTGTATTGTTACCTTCACTATGGTAAAAAAAAAATATTGCGGAGAATTGACAAAAACACTTTATATAACTTTTCCCCATATTTGAGGTATAAACAGTTCTTGAAACAATTCATATATAATGTCGAAAAAGTTTGCTTATAATACAAACCAAAAAGCTTGAAAAAATATGGAAAATTGAAAAAGTTACAAAAGTTCGAAAATTCGAAAATTCGAAAAAAAACATAAAAAAATCTCAAATTCCAAAACAATCAATACTGTTCGAATTTTTAATCAAAAAATAAAAAAAAAATGCTTCAGAATAATACAAAGACCTTGAAAGATATCAAAATGCATTTTCATTGTCTAAAAACTCGTTTAGAAAAATTGAAAAAATATGGTCAGGTGAAAATCAAGTGATATATCCTGTCAAAAATCATCAATTTCTGTTCAAATTCATATTAGAAATTAAAACACTTTGAGACACAACTGAAAGTTTTTAAAGTTAGTACAATACATTTACATTGTCTGAAAACTCGTTTAAAAAATGTCAAAAAATCGATCAGGTGAAAATCACGTGATGGTCCGACCTCTGCCCAATAAGATGGACTTTGGACATAAAATGAACAAAAAACGTCCAAAAAACATGGAAAAAGTAAATTCTTTGAACGAAAGACTACTTGGACAGTTGAAGCACACTTGCGTTCACAATGACACGTTTCCAAAAGTATTACCTGTATGTTGTTTTCCATTTTAAATGAATATACAGACTGTTTTGCTCCACTTTGTTGATTTGGCTCAGGGATCAACACAGTGATCGACATCGTATAGCCAAATACATTTATGCTCGCTATAAGCGATTAAACTCACTCCTGTTCACTCTGACACTATCAATTCTAATCATTTAATAATCTTGTACATGTTGATTTTGATAAACACCTTCTATTCTTAATAGTTGAATACACTCTCGTTTAATCTGATATACGTGTTTGATTTTATTTAAATGACGGTCTAATCCTCGTTCACTAAGATCCACTTTTTATTCTTTTTATTCGATCCCACGTTTTTGGCTGTTAGACGGAGTATAAAATAGCCTAAGAGTACGTTGAGAAAAGAAGAAGAAGAATAATTTGAAAATTACCAAATAAAGCAATCATTTTAGCATTTGAAAAATGAGTAAAGATCTTGACAAAAGAAAGAGAAAAGGGAAGCAAAGGGCTGTTCCAATCATGGATTCTGAGTCAAGTGGTTCAGGTTCTAGCAATGACGTTTGTCATGATCTCACACTCTAATATACCCCATTTTAATATATCACTCTAATTTGACTACGCAAACCTGGATAATCCATTAAGAATACATTCTAAAGTCATAATTGATTTATCCATCATTTTACCCAATAAAAGAATTATTTATAATCTGAGCAATTATTGCTGTAACATGAATGGTCCTTATAAATGATACGATGTTGGTAAGAAAGGAACTAAAGATCCAATTCAACAATCGACATCATAAAACACCAATCATTAAAGTAAACTTGTCAATGTAAGTCATTCTACCAATGACAGGAAATACAAATTAGTAACCCCGACCGGTTAATCCTATTTTCTGGGATATTCCAGAATAAGCTCTACTGATAATAAAACATCCGTTGTCTTGATGTAAACTTATAAAAGGATTGCCCTTAAGGCACCTTCTTAGAAACAATTATCTTTTTTATTTTACTTGAAATAAAACACCTACACACAGTTTCAAAGTACTTTTACTTTCTCTCTGATTTCACTTATTAATACAACGTCAAGACTTCACAAGCACTAACGGTAACTGTAGCATCGTCTTCTCGGTTATCGGCTGCAATAAATGCTGCAAAACGGGGATTGTCTCGGACAGGCACGTTCACATCAACCTCACCTTCGCTTATACAAATGCTGTGCAAAACACAACAAGTGTAGATTGTTTGTGAGATGCGCAACATATCCAACAAGTAGACATGTTTCCAAAGAAATCTCCAGCGTGCTGTCAAGTATCCAAATGAATGCTCGATTTTTTGTCTCTAGTTCTGGAATGAACAAGATTGTACTTGGCTTTATTAGGATCATCCCCAGGAGCCTTGTATGGAACCATCAGGTTTTTGAGCAAAGGATAAGCAGAGTCGTTAAAATGGTGTTATTAGATCACAGAATGTACCAACGGTGGATATATATTTAATATTGACTAATTTACCTCCAACGATGTAAGTGTTATCAGGGAACCATCTCTGGGGAGCTGACAGAAGTTTTGCGTACAAGACTGAGGATTTGAATTGGCTTGCATCATGTGTTCTTCATAGAACAAAGCAAAAACCTAATGGTTAAAAAATGTTTAACGCATTCTATGTATATGCGTGTACCTGAAATTCCAAGTTTAATGAACATGAAACGTCCCAAGTGATTGCATACAGCCATCATGTTGACAGAGGCCCTGCCTTTACGGTCAACGTAGTCGTTGCCACGGTTTTTGGGCTTCTGAATGACGACGTTTTTCCCATCGATTGCTCCAAGCGTTTCATCAAGTCTAACCGTGTCTCTTCCTTTGAATCCACAAACGATTTCTGCAGCTCTAACAGGGTCACTAATAAGCCAGCTGATGACATTCTTGCTATAAGCCATCATAGTTGCCAAAAACCTTTTCGTGAAGTTGGAGTATGATCCGGCTGAGGGACCGAGGGTCATCTCCGCGATTCTGTAACCGTAATGACAGTTGGAGAATCTCCAAAGAACCGTTGCCACTTGTATCTCCTCCACTGGTACCCCACCACGCAAAATAGAACCAGCATAGTGACTGGAACGCATACAGATATTGACGATTTTGTCAAAAGTCGAACGGTTTATGCGGTAATGATCGCGAAAGGCAAAAGGTGGGTTTGGGTTGTCCAAGGTTGGGTCTTGGAGTGAAGGGTATTTTTGGAGCCAATACTGCTCCGTGAAATCCATACGGTCCTTTCTTCTTCTTCTCTCACGAGAAAAGTAAATGAAGGGACTCGCATCCCAAATGTCGTATAACACTTCGGTTGAGAAATGGTGAATGCTGCTTTCCCTATACTCAACTAGGAGCGTGTTGAAGGTATCGTCTTCTTCTTCAACAAGAAAAAGCTCTGCTTGGAAAAGCTGAAGAATTCTAGCTCTCCGTTCTTGAAACATTCTAGCAATTAGCTCGTCTTCTTCCCTCGATTGTTGCACTATCAATGAAACTAACACGTCTTCTGTTTCCAAGAGATCTACGTCTGTTATAAAGTCCATGATAATTTTATTTTTTCAAAAAAGCAAAAAGGTAGGAAACTGAATTTTATGTAATTAGGGGGATTTTAGTATTTTGCGATGGTACCGTGAAATTATTTCTATGTACCCGACTTTTAGTTACTACTATAAACGGAGCGATTTAAAAAGGCAAGTAAAATTTACGGGAAGTGGATGAGAGCACCCAATGATTAAATGAATGAATCTAAATAGGGCGTACGCATGATGCAAGGGTTTTTAGCAGAAGCGACCTCAAAGACTACTGTCATAATCCTGGTATTTATTTTAAGAACGACAGTTACATCTTAGGAGGTAATAGTATATGGTGTTTACAAAATTCTTTACTGGTTATAACGATTTTTATTTTTCTTAGATTCTGGTTTTAAATTGAGGAATAATTGCCTCGTCCCGTACAAAGGAAGAGACGTTGATGGAGGTGACAGGGCTCGCAATAGAGATAGAGCTTGTTACAATACGTTGCAGTCTTCGATGAGAACTGGGATCGAGCGATGCTTCGCACTGCTAGTCCAACGATGGAGGTTCCTTTTCAAATATGTGTACATCCACGACCCGTTAAGACTAGTAAAAGTGATCGTTGCTTGCTGTGTTCTTCACAACGTATGCCTAGAACGATACGATGTAGATACATTCGCCGATCACGTCCACCGCCTGGAAGGAAACAGAGGTCTCACTTTCCACAGTGATGTCCACGTCGAGATGGCAACAGATCAAAGTTTTCAGTATTTTGAGACGAGTGGGCTTGTTGATGAAGCGGAAGATCAAGTGGATGGTTTCAACAAGCGTGAACGACTTCTGCAAGACGCTAAAACGTATGCTAAAGAGTTCTTGTAATAAAGATAATTGTTTATTATTTTATTTATCTGTATAATTTTGTTGATAGTGATTATTAGAAGGAGGAAAATGAGAACGTTGTTGGTATGAAGGGGGAACGTTATTGAAGGACGATTGGGAGGGGAAAGAAGGTGAGTTACTGAAGGATGGGGAATTGACGTACGAGGACTGTGAGTTACTTCTTGCAGAAGAGACACTGCCTGAACGTTGTTGTTGATCGTGGAAAGGAGGGTGTTGATTATTGGTTGTGTGATACCCGTTAGGAAAGGAATGGTGGCTATGAGGAGCTGGTTGTTGTTGACGATGCAAATTGTGAGAAGGTTGTTGCTGGTGGACTGGTTGTCTTGGTGTATTCCTAATATGCTGTTCGAATACATCCGCAAGGCGATTCAAACGTTGGTTGCCAGATTCTATAATGCGCATCAAACTTGAGACGTTATCATTTGCTACTGACATCGCGGCATTTGCTGCATCTGCTTGGGCTTGGAAAGCATTGGTGTTGCGCAGAAGTTGTTCAAATTGAGCTGCTCTTTGGCTCCTGTTTTCTTCAGCGATTTCGCGGATAGCAGCAATTGTCTCATCATCATCTACTCTTCTTCTGCTTCTGCTTCTTGAGGACTCGGCTCCACCGTTCTCCATCATCGATTCGTAATTTCGACGGGTAGGTCTACCGGCAGCATTGAGAACTTCTTCCAATACCTGTTCTCTCTCTTCATTACCAACATTCCCTCCAAGAGCTCTTTCCGCTTGTACCTCTTCTTCATTTTCATCATCAAGGTCATTGATTCTGAATGTTTGCGATCCAGAGGAGAATGTTGCTGCTGGAATTACTTGAGGATCACCCTTCAGACAGTCCCACATCAAACTGTAATGGGGAAATTCAGCATTTGGCTCAGCACCATTTCTTCCAGTACTGTGGAATTCAGAATACGTATCATTGAACTTCGTTTTCAACTCTCGAAACTTTCTCTTTAATGCTTCTTCACTGCGTGCTGGTCTACCTTGGTTATTTCTATTGTACATAATAGAACTAACAGCTTCCCAAATTCTGTTCTCGTTTTGAATTCTTCGTGAGCTGTTTTGAAAGCTTCTCATTCGAGTAACTCTCAGGGCAGTGGTGAAATATTGGATGAGCTTGGTTGTCTCAGAAGGGGTCCAACGGGTACCACCTGTTGCTCTTTGTTGGGAGCCGTTGTTGCTGGTGCTTTGGGAAGCCTGAGTGGAGGATTCGCCGACATCAGGACCAGTGCTAGTGAAATCAGAAGCGTGCTCGTTCATGATTGTGTTCTAAGTTCGCTAGCAGTGACTTCTTCAGTGTTTGTGTTGATGGTTTGTTGGAGAGTGTTTGACATTTTGTTTGTATATGCGATAAAGGAATATTGCAAGAAATTTTAGAGACGAAGAAAACTTAAGTAGTGTGCGATACGTCAGTGCACTTTTAGTGATTTTTAGTGAGTCCAGTAGTTGAAAAAAGCTCTTTATTTAGAAATTGTGTAACCGGGGATGAACTGCTAGCGCATTTTCTCGCAAACTTGTTGTCCCCGGTGGTATTACTATATAAGTTAACCGCTAGTATTTACAAGGAATGTTTCACAGGGGAGTTCTCCCGCCCCGTTTGCTTGAGAAGTCCCTTAGTTTGGGATGTTGCTAGACTTTTGAAAGACAAACCATTGTTTGTCAAACACGATGTCACCTTAACAGACGGAGAGGAATGGGAAGTTGAGAACGGATATGTGGATAACGTGGTAGGTACAGAAGACGAAGCAGATGTTGATGAGGCAGATGAGAATGCAGACGAGGAAATAGATGGCACAGATGATTCACCCCTGAATGTGCTCCCAACCGACTCTCTTGTGGATAACAACATCTCGATCAGACTTGCACCCGGGGAAGGACGCACTCCCATTTCCTTGATTAAAGATACCGATAGCGACTTTTTGTCGTTTATCAAGATATTTTGTGGGGAAAGGTTGGATGGAATTGATCAAGTCTCGTATTCGGCTCTGACCAAATCAATGGCAAGACGCTTTGATCGTAGAGCTGTTTCTCGTGCTGACTACCTTTTGTACATGGATCGTAAATCGCAGTTGTTGAAGATGGGTGCCAACATCCATACGATATTAAGAAAGAGAAAAACACCCAGAATGATGATAGGCCATTTACAGTTGGGGATGTCAGTAATGAAGACCACGTCGCAGGACTTTTAAACAAAGACCAAGCGTTCAAAACCTTCTCTGGCGTTCGATCTTCCCCTGAATACACTGGAAAAACCAAAGAAAAATCGCATGGCCATGATTCGTCAACTCGGCGTTCCCACTCTATTCATGACTGTGTCCGCGGCAGAAACCAAGTGGAATGAGCTTTTGGTTGTCTTGAAAAAGATTGTGAATGATGATGAGATTTCAGAGGATCAAGCAAGCACGTTGACATACAACGAAAAAGCAAGGCTGATCCAATCGGACCCTGTGACCACTGCGAGATATTTCGACCACAGGTTTGGAGAATTGAAGAAGACTTGGAATAAGGATGACGGCCCCTTCTGCACTTATAAAGTAGTTGAATTCTTTTTTCGTATTGAGTTCCAGCATAGAGGTAAGCATCAATTTTCAACTATTTCTTGTCATTGTGATGTTAATTATGTAACTCTATAAAAAAGATAGTCCCCATGTTCATATGCTTTTGTATCAAACTGTAATAAAAACCAAAAGAAAAATCGCATGGCCATGATTCGTCAACTCGGCGTTCCCACTCTATTCATGACTGTGTCCGCGGCAGAAACCAAGTGGAATGAGCTTTTGGTTGTCTTGAAAAAGATTGTGAATGATGATGAGATTTCAGAGGATCAAGCAAGCACGTTGACATACAACGAAAAAGCAAGGCTGATCCAATCGGACCCTGTGACCACTGCGAGATATTTCGACCACAGGTTTGGAGAATTGAAGAAGACTTGGAATAAGGATGACGGCCCCTTCTGCACTTATAAAGTAGTTGAATTCTTTTTTCGTATTGAGTTCCAGCATAGAGGTAAGCATCAATTTTCAACTATTTCTTGTCATTGTGATGTTAATTATGTAACTCTATAAAAAAGATAGTCCCCATGTTCATATGCTTTTGTGGTTGGAAGACGCACCTGTACTTTGCGATGGAGAGCTTGAAAGTCGTGACGAAGCTTTCTCTATACGCAAAGAGATATGTGATTTTGTAGACAGCATTTACACTTGTAGCAAAAAGTGGGATGGTAGCGCTCACCACGATGTTCTTCAGAAAAGCAGCCAAGAAACCTGGGATGACTTGATTAAGACAAAACAAACACATCGACACACCAGCACCTGTATGAGGAAGCGAGGAGGGAATAAGACTGTTTGTCGGTTTAACATTCCGTTTTTCCCGATGAAAGAGACGGCCATTTTGACCCCTCTTGACCCAGGGAACTACTCCAATGAGAAAATTAAGTCTCTCAGAGCATCATACAAAAAGATTCACGATTATCTGCATGAGAATTCGAAAACTCTTTCTACCTCAGATATATTGTTTGAAGAATTTCTTTTGTTTGTTGGAGTGACTAATGAAAGTGATTATATCCTTGCTTTGAGAGTCAACCTAAAGCTCAACAAGATTTACATCAAAAGAAATCCCAATGAGATCATGATAAACAACTATAATCGAAAGATTTTGAGTATGTTCAGATCCAATATGGATATTCAATATGTGTTCTTGATCCTTATGCTTGCTGTGCCTACGTCCTGGATTATATCAACAAGGCTGACCGTGGCATGAGTAAAGCTGTTGAGGAAATTTATGTAAAGCATAAACACGACCCAAACTCCTCATCGTTCGAATTGCTTAAGTCTCTAGCTGCCACGTACACTACAATGCAAGCGAGATTTTTGCACAGGAAGCTGCGTACAATCTGTTGAGTATCAGGATGGCGGAATCAAGTACGGTGGTGGTGTTCATACCAACATCTCGACCCGAACACCGCACACACATTTTGAAGTCTCAAAAGGAACTGGATAAGCTTAGCCCAAATTCAACCGACTGTTTCGTTCACGGGATAATTGAGCACTACATCAATAGACCAGACACCCTCGATGATTTAACTCTCTCGCACAATTTGCATCCTACTTCGAAATAAGTCTCAAGCCATTTAAGAGAACCAAAAAAAATGTTGTTAATGAAGATACAAATGAGGATCTTCTTGATGATAATGAGGAAAACAACGGAGAAGGTGCTGGAAATGACGCTGGGACTTCTTCTTCTTCAGGTACTGAAGGTGAAGTTTTTGTTCTTAAAAACGATTCTGGTTACATCCGGCGAAGATCAAAAGGAAAGTTCATTCGATATTTCAAGTTCAATATTGAGAAAGACCGTGAGGATTACTTCTGCACACTTCTAATGCTATACCTACCATGGAGAAAAGAGAATGATGAATTGCTCGAAATTGATGCTGAACTCGTATTCAACAGTAATATCCAAAGCATTCTTAGGGTCAAACAAGAATTTTGTAAGGTCGATGATGAAACATTGGATGGTTACATAAATCAGTTGCACGAGGAGCAGCAAGATTTAGACGTCGATGATGAAGATGATAACTCCAATAACAGTAGTAGTCACTATGATCGTGAAAATGATTTTAACAGGTATACTGTGGATGTTGATGATTCTGAAGAGGGCGATTATCATCGTACAAATAATTTGGATGATGATCTTTCTGGAACCAGCTCCCGAGATGGCAACAAGACATATTTAGAAAAGGTTTTTCTCTTCCTGACCAATTAAGTAAATCCGAATATCACAATATTTTGTCGAAACTCAATTGCAAGCAACGCGAGTATCTAATGCATGTCATTGATCTCTCATTCGGTATGACAAGTCTAGAGATTGCATTAGGATGTTTACCAACGAAGCTGGGTCGATCAAAACTTTTGCTCCTTTTTATCATTTTGTTACTGGTGGTGCAGGTGTAGGCAAGAGCATGTTGATTAAGGCGTTGTATGAAAGTTTGACCCTCGAATTCAACAGAAATCGACAGTTAGATGCTAGTTCTCCGACGGTTTTACTCACAGCCCCCACTGGTAAAGCTGCTTTCAATATAAAAGGTCAAACTATCCGTGGTGCATTCATGTTGCCTGTATCACAATTTGGTAATTCTAGAAGACTCAATAATCTCTCTAACTACGTGGGTCATTCTATGTCTGTTGCGCTTAAGAGCATCCCCAATCGTTGTTCTAAAATACGTAATTAGTGTAACTAATTATTTTTTTTATAATTTGCCTATCCCAATCGTTCCCGTAATTATGTTTTATCTAAATCACTTTCAAATTAAATGCCAGAATTAATTAACAATGTTTTAAAGTTCGAACAACTTTAATTATTTTACTTGATTTGACATTTTGACGGGTCTTTTTACTCTTTGCTTTTATTTACTTCCAAAAATCAGTTTAACGCAATAAAAATGAATAACGATCAACAACCCACTTCTCCCACTCCTGAAGAAACTTCTCGTACTCGCACTCGCCAATCTAATTGGACTCGTGAGGAAGACGAGATCCTTTGCCGTGCCTGGTCAGCAATCTCTGAAGACGGGGCTACAGGAAACAACCAACGCGGTGCTGCCTTCTGGAATCGAGTTCAAACACATTTCGACCAGAAAATGGCAGCTAGTAATACAGCTGTCACTCCTCGTGAAGGAGAATCTTTGCGTCAACGTTGGAACAATGTCCAGCACAAGGTTTCAAAGTACTGTGGAATTCTGGCACAGATTGAACGTCGCCCCCAAAGCGGCTCTAACCTTATCGACATTGTAAGTTGTATTCAATATAAAGTAAAGTGCAAAATGAGTAATATAGAGTATGCGTGTATTTTTTCTGTTAGGTTCAGCAGGCTAGACAATTGTACCAGAGGTCCATGAAAGAGCCATTTGGCTATGACCATTGTTATCTGATCCTCTGCAGACATCCTCGCTGGATAAATCGCAAAACTCCACGTAGTAAATACCAGCAGTCTCTCGCTCCCATCACCCCTGAAAGTTCCTCTTCTGCCGATCCTTCCTCTGCTGGTCCCTCTGCTGATCCTTCTTCTGTGGACAGTTCTTCCTCTGTTGCTGGTCCTTCTGTTGCTGGCCCTTCCTCTGTTGCTGGCCCTTCCTCTGTTGCTGGTCTTCCTGCTCAAGGGCGCAAACAGGTTAAGGAAGCCGGTGCGTTGAAGAGAAAACTAGAGGAGTTGATTCCTGCCGTGGTTGAGCTTGTGAACGAGCAGAAGAAACAAGCTCTGGTTGCCAAAGAGGACAGTGAAAGAGCCCAAAGGCTCTACGAACTGAAAGTATATTGTGCATCAATACTATGGATATCGTTGACGTAAATAAACGTATATTTATTGAAGGTATACAACAAGATATCTATGCGAGAAGAGCGCAACAACAACAAGCAGCCGCACCTTCTGTAGATGACGGTGATATCGATGAGCCCAGGCTTGGAGAAGAGGATAGAGAGTTTGATGATGTC
>KK076454.1:0-23367 GCA_000587855.1 Mucor irregularis B50
ACAGTTTTGTTCGTCACTGTAGCAATGGGCCTCAAAGGTGAATACTACACCCAAAGCGCCTGTAGAGATTACACCCTTAATATAGGAGGAAGCTTTTGAAACTTTATACCCAAGGGCGGTATGCGTCCCTCTAACCCTGTGCAAACAATGCTCATAAGAGTTAGTCAAGATCATACACGTAAACACATCACCTAATTCTTATTGAATGAAATGCAGCCACGCAAAGGTATTCTTCAGGAGATTGTACACAATTACTGCTATCAAAAGATCTGTGGGGGTTCACCAAGTTGGCCAGAGGACCTGCCTCAAATATACACTGACAAAAGGCCAGAAATTGATGAATTCTGTGAAACCTTGTGCAGCATAAACATCCCAAGGCCTGTGACACTCATAAGCTTATCTGCTAACCCGAGGGCTTATATTCCGATGCTCGCCAGAATACTACAAAAAAATGAAGAAGAAACCACTCGTATTGCAACGAATCGGCTGAACGAAGTTCCTCCCCGGCTATTCTCTTTGACACCGGTGCCGTCCATGAAATGGAGATTCATTGATATAAACCCAAACGTACTCTCTTGTTTTGCGCGAAAATCAATAGGTAGTTCGTATGCCGGAAAGTTGGGGATGTTTAATCAAGTTTTTAAACTTGAAAAAGTAAAGATAGATAGGTTCGTGTTTGTTAAAGGATTTAATTCGTTCTGTTTACTAATAATATCTATAAATCTATTATAGCATTGAAAATCTTCAAGACACGACAAGGGTTAAAAAAGTGGCATTCTCCAACTTATTGAGAAGAGATGGTTACACTGTGGATGTTGTTTTAATGAGAAGTGCTAATGCCGAAGATGACAAGTCCCTGCAACAAGATGTCAACGTTACGGATCTGACGAAGGCTTTGACGCCGGCCGATTTGGAAACCGCAAACATATGTGCTATCGATCCAAACAGAGGCCAAGTGTTTACAGCGTCCTATGGGGAAGGTGAGGATCCACACCAAGTAAGGCGATTATCCACAAAAGAATACTATACAATTACCGGATCAATGAGACATGCCAAGAAAGAAAAGAAGAGAATGATTGACGAGGGGATGGAGGACATTTTGTTGGGCATGCCAACGGCCAAGACTGTTCGGGTGTCAACCTACGCATTCCCTTATTTAAGCCCCCAAAATGACTGCTCAAAATTTTAAATGAAGTCACATAGCCCCCATTTCGCATTTTAATGTAAGTAAAAAGACTTTGAATTTAATTTAATTAACTTTTCAGTTATCACTACCAAAATTTCCACTTCTACTACCCAATTCTATTCTCCCAATGTTGTCGATTTCGAAACCAAAACTGTTGCTAAAAGCGAATGGGAGGCAGAGCTCAAACAATTGGAAGATGGTACTTGTACTCACTGGAATAACAAAGGTTTCAAAGTAAAAGAAAGTGAAGCCACCAACACTATTGGAAGAATCAGAACGGTTCTTTGGAGTAAAAAATACACATGCCATCGTGGACCAAACTGCTACGTATCGAAAGCTAGAGAGGGAGAGAGACCTGTCCAAAAGGAGACCAAAAGGATTGAATGCCCTGCGTACATATTGGTTGTCTGTTATACAGCCAATCCTGACGTGGTTGTTTTTGAGCGTAAAAATCAGCACAATCATGTTCCTGGATCTTACGCTGATTTAAAATTTATGATCATCTCTCCCACATTGAGAGAAGAAATCAAGAACTTTTTGTGTCGTGGGTTCTCCAGACGTGATATTCGATCTTGTCTTCTGCAAGAAATGGATGGTGAATATGATAGTCGTGATAAGTTCTTTCATTACGACGATGTCTACAACATTTGGGTATCCATTGCCACCCAAATGTTTAAGTTCAAAAATGACGAGTTTGCCTCTCTTGCCGAATGGAAGAATAAATTAGAGGAAGATGGATACAGATGTATCTATAATCGCCTTGATAATGTCTTTTATTATGGCTTTTTATCTGCTTGGCAAATGGACATCTTGAGAGTATCCAAGTGCTTCTCATTAGACTCTACCTTTGGTATCTCTTCTAGAAGTAACGAGGTACTTTATACGTTGGTCGTGAGACATCCCGATACGGGTAAAGGTGTACCAGTAGCGTACTTGATTACAAACGATCAATCTGTCTCGCCTGTATTGACTTGGTTGCAATTTTTACGAGACAATTGCTTCATGAAGCCGGATCAAATAACAGTTGATTGCAGTATCCCTGAATCCGATGCTATTCGCGTTACATTCGGCGATAATTGTAAAGTTCAACTCTGTTTGTTCCATGTTGCTCAATGTTGGAGTAGAAATATTGTAAAGAAAGTTAAGAATAGTCCTGGCCAACATGAAAATGTCAAGCTGTTGAGAGGAAACATTATGAGCGAACTACAATCAATCATGTATGAATCAGTTCGTGAGAGAGTCGTCGAGAAGGTTGATATCTTCAGAGACAAATGGTCATCTTTGCAACCACAGTTTATGGAGTATTTGGAGGATAAGTGGTTTGCTTTGGAAGGCTATGAAAAATGGGCTGCAGCCTATCTTATTGAGGAGCATGCTCATATGCGAACGAATAACTATATCGAAAGCTGGCACAACCAACTTAAATCAGTTTATTTGAAAAGAATAAGAAATAGAAGATTAGATCGTTTGGTTTACATTCTATCCAACGATGTAGAGTCCGATATGAAAACTGAAGTAAGAAGAATTGACTCAGAGGCAGGAAGAATGGGACCTGAGTTAAGACTTAGAAGAAAGAGAGAAATTGCTGCTAGCAGCATTCCCGATGATAGACTGAATGAAATGATTTATCAAGTGGATGAGAATCAATACAACGTTGAATCATTCACTCAGGAAGATATCATGTACTCGGTGTTAATTGGAAGCGAAAGTGGAAGGATTAGCTCTTGTTCTTGTTCTTACTTCAAGTATAATCATCGCGTGTGCAAGCACATGTTTTTGTTGAAGAGGAAGATCAATATCCCTGTTATAGCTGTATCTAGAATGAAAACATTGCTTCGGGTGAACAATTTGGTTGGAGATGTTGGAGATGTTGCAGATGTAGAAACAAGAAGTAATACTTTGAATGATAGTCGTTCTGATATTTCAGTTCTTAAGAGAAATATCAAGTTGGAATTAGATTCTTTTCGTCATTTGAAAAGAAATATCAATTCAATCAATGATCGTGATCTTTTGGAAAATGTTTTCAAAAAACTCAAGGAAATAAGAGAAGAAGTAGATAGAGGAGATAGAACAAGAGTAATGGGAACTCAACGTAATAACAATTGAAAAAATAAATTCAAAGTCTTTTTTATTAAATTAAAATGCGAAATGGGGGCTATGTGACTTCATTTAAAATTTTGAGCAGTCATTTTGGGGGCTTAAATAAGGGAATGCGTCAACCTACCTAACGTATGTCACGTACATCCTTCTAAATCTTACAAGAATTCTAACTTTTAACGGGTTTTCAACAACGCAGACGCGTTTCTATTTATATCAAGGCGTACAGAGAGCAAGGGATGAAATGGTAAACATTTTACTAAATGGTGGAAAAAAATACAACAAGAAAAAGAGAAAGCACACAGATACAAATAGAAAGAATAGGAAGGAAAGAAGAGGTAGGAGACTAACCGGAACAAACCAGTCAAGGCAGCCAGGGTAATACACTTTTTTCAGAACACTGTGGACTTGTTTCTCACTGTACCATTTTTAATAATTGCGTATGTAGCGTTCGAGATAGCACTTATTGGAAAAAACAAACATTCTCATATGACAAGGAAAAATTACCAATAATATGCTTCGGGGACGGGATGTTTGGGAAGGATAGCACCAAGATTAAATCATTGAGAACAGGTTTGACTACCGTACTGTATAGACAGCTGCTTAGAAGACAAAAAGAAGGGAACTTATTACTGTGTACCATTGACGAATTCCGAACTTCGAAGATTTGCCACAAATGCCAACAGACCGAATTTACTGAGGCATTAGTCTCTTTTCCTAGCGTACTCGCCTGCCAAGGTTGCGGTATGCTATGGCAAAGAGACGTAAATGCCTCTAAAAATATCTACCAGGTAGCAAAGAGCATCTTGTCCGGGACAGGCCGACCAATTATCTTTCGAAGAATCTCGGGCTCGAACTAATTTTTTATATTCACCAGTATTTCAAAGTCGTTCGTAAGTTTCAAACGGCGAAAATAAAATCACTTTTCATTTTTCTTTCTTTAAAACTTTTATTCTCTTATGACTGGATATATGACTGGATAGAAGAATTAGTTTGTGATTAGTTCCGTCTAGAGTTAAACTTTTCGAGAGCTCCGTCCAGAGTTGGGAGATTAAAGGTTATGCTCGCAGATAGTGTGCTTTGTTGTCTTGTGACTGATTGCAGTGGCATTCTTTACTGGAATGTACGGGAAAAACGTACACACTATGCCAACAGACCGAATTTACTGAGGCATTAGTCTCTTTTCCTAGCGTACTCGCCTGCCAAGGTTGCGGTATGCTATGGCAAAGAGACGTAAATGCCTCTAAAAATATCTACCAGGTAGCAAAGAGCATCTTGTCCGGGACAGGCCGACCAATTATCTTTCGAAGAATCTCGGGCTCGAACTAATTTTTTATATTCACCAGTATTTCAAAGTCGTTCGTAAGTTTCAAACGGCGAAAATAAAATCACTTTTCATTTTTCTTTCTTTAAAACTTTTATTCTCTTATGACTGGATATATGACTGGATAGAAGAATTAGTTTGTGATTAGTTCCGTCTAGAGTTAAACTTTTCGAGAGCTCCGTCCAGAGTTGGGAGATTAAAGGTTATGCTCGCAGATGTGGTGCTTTGTTGTCTTGTGACTGATTGCAGTGGCATTCTTTACTGGAATGTACGGGTCAGAGTCAGGACAATGTTGGGTTGATGCTTTGGGATCTGGGGTGCATTTCTCACTTGATGACTGGATCGCGGACGCTCTTAGAAGTTCGGGCCAGAGTTCTTTTGATGACGGATGCGTGCATATTGGGATCTGGGGTTTGGGAATATACAGTCTTCACCTCTTCGTGGTTATTCCTGATAGTAGAGGTTTAATGCCTTGAAACTAAGAAAGGCATTTTCACTGGTTTGTTCTGATTCCTGATCACATACTTGATAATTTATAAATAAATAGATGAACGTGTAATTTTTACCATAACAAAAAAAAAAAACCTTTTAGCATTTTATTGTGTCTCAAGTCGAAGCTGTGTTGATGCTAAGAAATGTATTTGTGCGTAGAATATCAGTGTTTGATCATGTCACATAATAATGTATGTTCCAGACGCAGAACAGAATAAGAGATGCGTTTCTTTATTGACAAAGTAAATGATAAAAATGTCGAATTGTTTCTTTTATGCCCAAAAATACACGTACCACAGACTGAAAAAATATAGTTGGGTACGTAGAAAGTGCATCATTGTTGAAACAAGTTGTCACTGCTGAAGCAGTAAAGATAACACTCACAAAGTAAGTATCTAGGCTACGTAAGAAAAAGGCTTTTAAATATTCTTCCTTTACATATAACCGAGTGCTTTTATGTATCTATCCCCTTCCCGATAAGTATCCTCTTCTCATACCCATCTCTAATCGCCTAATGTACGTAAATAAAATAAATACACATAACATCGTATCATTTTATTTAACTGCTGATGCATCTTTCCAGATAGAAAAAGTTTTTTAGAGCTTTGAATTTAACATGTGAAGAGGGTAGACTGTTGAGCTACTTTAAAATGATATGTTGTGAATACATTGACGTGCAAAGTTCTCAGAGGGTAACTTTAATAATTAATTGTCAATACGGGCTGCCGTCACTACACCTCTATTCCACGCAAATACTTACAGGTCAATAGTTTAAGAGGTTAAAAGATACTGTAACGGTACATAAACTTGAAATTTTTAAAAGGAAAAAACTTTTAGCCAATAATCTTTTATATGATGTCCTTAACCGTCACTTACCTAATTGTTTAATGGATAGTGAAAGTGTTTTAAAAAAAGAGAGATAAGTAAAATGATACCCAAAGAGCAAAATTTAAATCCATACCTATTCATCCATGTGCCGAGAAGTAATACCACCAACGGTAGCGGGCCTAGATGCGATTCTTTTCAGGAATTCATCGGCTAAATTATTAAATTTTCCAGTGTTGAATTGACTGGTATCTCTTTGATGATCAAAGACTGGCATAGGGTACTCTAGCATTGTTGCTGCTGCTCCTGAGAGCCCAATCGCCAAAGCAGACACTGCGTCTCTTCCCTTATGAGTTGAGTTGAGTTGCTTCAAGAGGGACACAAGGAGTTGTTGCACACGAATGTTCCATTAACAGAGCGTACGTAGCGTTGTTCATTTTTGATTATAACCTTTAGTGGATGCTGGAGTTTTTGAAAGCAAAACAAACATGTCTGTGAAGTATTATGTTCATTCGTAATTACCACTGATGTGTAGCGCTGATGGACTTGTGCCTTCCACGATCCACCATATTTCACGTGGCCCTTGATGGTGCTTCCGATACCGTACTCACGATCCCCGACAAACATGATAGGGTTGCACTTGCCTGCTACGAACTTTCTTTCAAGAGCAGCAACGCGGTCTTTGGTTCTATTGAGTAGTAATTCACTTCTTCTCTTGGCTTTGATCATGGCATTTGAGTAGTAAAAGTCACTTAACTTTTCTCTATTTGCTAAATGGACTTCATACAGTTCGTCGAGGTGCTTTGAACTCTCAGCGCCTGTGAGACTGGATTTACTGAGATTCTTCTCTACTTCAAGAATTGCTTTGTCTTTCTTTTTTTTTTCTGTTTAGCACATGGCGAGCACGAAGTCCTCCACTTTGGTACTGAACGTGACTTGACGTAAGCTTGATGGTTTGTGGAATAAAGATGAATTTTTGATCTTCCTCTGCAATAGACACTACAAAGAACGTCAGTTAAGTGCACTTGTTTCATCTAAATAGTAGTCAACATACAATCAGCTAAAGCAGAATACTTGTGATACAGTTTCAAATGAAACGCAAATCTTTTCAGGTTGAAACCACAGGTCTCTCTCATTGTAACTATTCCATTGTCGGTACCAGAAAGATGAATAGAATCCGTCAATACTTCGTCCGTTATTTTCACATCCTCAGCTTTTTGGTAGCACTTGTAATTCTCCTTAGTAATTAGCCACTTTTTCTCACTATAATTGATTGCTTGAGCTTGATGCTTTTGTCGTCGAAGATTCTTCAAATCATTGCTTGCTTGAAATACTCTCTTGTGAAGTTTGTCCCTTTCGGATTTGTACTCGTTAATCGACTGATATACCTTGTTCTTGTCCTCGTGATTATGCCAATCTTTCTTTAAACTTCGCAGTTTTTGTTGCACAATAAACTCGTTTCCTTCTTTAGTGGCCATCTTGAGTTCTTGAAGTAAGAGTGTTTCGTTGGCATCCTCGAGCAAAACATTCGTATCTTGATAATCATTTTTGGTCTCATCTGCCACAGGTTTTTTAACTTCGACCTCGTTCTCCATACAAGTATGTTGCGGTGGGTATGTCTTTTTGTGCCCTATCAATCTCAGCAATTTGACCCCTGGTAATACAATCATGTAATGGTCGAAGCTAAGGTTGTGCATATCCAAGATTGTAAATATTTGCTGTAGGTCAAAGAAAGAACCAAACATTGCATCCTTTCGACGAATAGCCATTTGCATAGAGGGAATTTGGATGTTCTCATGGTCGAATACACTGATTTGTTGTTTAGCCGTCCTGGAGCAGAATAAGCTATAGAGAGTGGCAGCGTCTAACTTCAGAGCACATAGACTTCCTGGCTTGATTAAAGGACATAGCTTGGTGACAAACTTGTACAAGTTCGTAGCGCGAAAAACTTGGTTGCACATGAGGAGAAAAGGTATTTGATAAGGGAAAGATCTTCGGTTACTCCTCTCTGGAATGTAAGGCGCAATAAAATTGTACAACATGACCAAAACAGCCGCTTCATTATCTTTAAGCCCCTCGTTCATAGCCGTCAATTGTTCACCTGTGACAGATCGGTAATCACCTTTCAAAAGTAGGGCCCTGAGAATCCGTTGCAAAGCGTTCAAACGTCGCCTTGGTAGGTCAGTTGAGGTGTTTTCAAACCCGTTGTCTAATTCTTTAACTTCAATAACGGTGGCAAGGTCGGCTTCACTGGTGAATTGAGAATCATGCAACTGATCTGATTGTTGGGCTAACAAGTCGCGCTGAATGAATCATTATATTATTGTTATTAATACGTAAAGCGAGCATAAAGTATTGTTCTATGATACGTACCTCCCTCCTAAGAGTTTGCTCGTATAAAGCTAATCTTTCACGACTTTTTTGGGCTTTTCTCATCCACTTCTCACGTACATGAGGCTGCTTTTCCGCCTTTTCTTCGTGTGTATTTGCTCGCTTCATTTCGTTCTTGAAAATACGGCGCTTGCTGTTTCTGGTTGATGCGTATAACTACTACATTGTACTGCAATCATTGGTCCGAAGCCGAAGTGCGCTTATCAAAGAAAAGTGCAGCTACGTGGACATCTACAAAAGTAGATATTTGAAAGGGGAGATAAAAAAACATTAAAAACGATCTAACACACTTGACATAAGATATCTACATGCATTTATGGCGACAAAGGCTGTAACAGGCTCAAGAACACCACCCGCATGTGCAGCATGGCTGCGGATGTTCTTTAATCTCGTGGATTGATCCTTGCTGTTCTTCCCGAGATTATCAATCTCAACAAAATTGCCAGCCGTAAAGGCAGCAAGAAGGCAATTGTACAAATAAAAGACGTCGAGCATATGTCTATGCTTAGGAGGCTGTTTATGACATTATTGATAATTAAAAAATTAAATATTTATTGTAAATATTTAATTATGAATATAATATGTTTATATCTAAGATGATCATTATAAAAACGGGTGGTCAGATAAAATCTTCGATTTTTGATGACGTGTGGAGCTGGACATTGAGGCGGTAGACGAAACCTAAAAAAGACGGTAGTCTTTTCATATCAATTGCCTACAATTGATCCTCTATAATTATTTTGAAATTGAACAGTTTCCTTATTCGTAAAACAAGAAAATTTAAAAAATTTTACGAACGCATAGACATCAATGCCGACGCAATGATAGGCATTTTAGCTGATAACATTTTTTAATAAATATACTCTTTTCTTTGCTAAATCTAATTGTGTAATAACTCTACAAACATGTAAATTGAACGAAGTAATAGCTGACTTGGGAGAACAATCATTACTTTACGAGTAATAAGCCATCGACCTGCAGAGATCCATCCAAAATGAGTAATACATAAGCCCACGGGGATCCACCCACACAAACCAGGGATCCATCCTACACGTCATACGTATCATTACAAAAGTTTAGAATAATAAGATGCCTCAACAACTATCCAACACTCAATGGTACCCAATTAGTCAATCATAAACAGTAAGTTCTAGATGAAAGTAAGAAGAAGATTATCCTTCGTAACCGCGATAAAAAAAATCTAACCTACTATACATGTTTGTATACGCAGCAGAGATCGAAAAAGCTTCAATTAATCAAGAAGTCATTTAATAAGCAAATAGGTAGCAGTATAATCTATAGGCTCTGCATCGTCTTTCTTTGCTTTTATATTCCACATAGTTTGCAACCAAGAGGCGAACTTCGTGCTGTTCTTGACTTTCTCCTTGCACATGTTGGACATTTTTAATTTCCAAAGTAACCTGTTGCCCATGGAGAACTTCTCCAACCACCTCATAATTATACCTTCCTTCTTCTTTTGCAGTTAACAAGGCTCTTTTGAGCGTGTTGAGCTTTACTTCCTCCTGTTGTTTCTTCTTCAACTTTTTCATTGCAGGTTCTGTGAATCGGTAAGAAGAGCCAGGACTTTTTCTCTTTCCAACGGGAGCCACTGCTTCTTGTTCTTGTTCTTTTAATTCATCTTCTTCTTCTTCTACTGATTGTTGTTGGGTAACTGGTTGTGGTTGAGTAACTGGATGTGGTTCAGGAACTGGTTGTGGTTGAGGTTCAGTGACTTCAACCTGAAGCCGCTGAATGTCAAATTCAACAATAGGTTTTCCTTCAGCGTCAACAAGATGGTAACCTTTGTTGTTCAGATCTATCAGCTCTTCCCTAAGAAACTGGTGGTACACATCAGGATAGGTGTTGTAGATGCTTGTGACAACACTTTTGCACATCTGAAGACGGACTTGGCTAAGTTTCTCGGACATGTTGGAAATGAATAAGTAGAAGGGAGAAAAAGACTGAATAATGAATATAAAAGAATAAATGATATAACAATGAATGATATAATATAACAAATACAATAATGAGTATAAATTTATTATGGGAAACAAACTTGTTTTAGACAACTTTTTCATTCTTTTCATACCCCATTATGTTTAACGATGTACCACCTCCATTTATTGTTACAATATCCTCTTGTACAAAACCTGCATCAAACGATGTAATCTACAAAGAGATTCCTGGTTGCATTAGCAGTTTAGAATATAACCCTGAGGGTAATGGATGGTGTGGATACAATGCGGTCTGCTTTGTGTTCCTTTTCCCTTCTGATGCTGTGTTCGCCGGCATTGCTGGTCCATCCGTTAGGAAGGTACTCTCCTTGCATTTACACGAAATGAAGCCTTCTTTGCAAAAACTGGGTTTTATGGATGTAGATGAGTTAGAGGATACACTCACGCGAGAAATTAGAGAGGATTCAGAAGACTGGTGGTGCTCGTTGGATGTGATTTTGTTTGCCGCTTTCTTGTCTCAGGAATCATTCCTTTATAAGGACGGAGAAGAAGTTGAAGAAGATGGCTCGGTAGTGTTGCCCACACTATTTTCGGTGAAACAAAAACCACCCCGTTATTTCATCTATCTTGAAAGCAATGTGCACTATCGTGTTTATGAACTGGAATCGATTCCTGAATCTTTTGTACCGAGATTCTGTGCGTTTCAATCTGAAATTGATAAAATGTTTACTCATGATAATTAAATGACACGAAGATTTTTGATTTTGCATTGTTGTGATTTGAAAATGTGATAAAATAAAACGGTGTAGAAATAGTTTGAGACTGTTTCAAGATGTCCTTTATTATGATTAAAACATTGGGGTATTTATATTAACTAAAATCTGCTATAACTCCATTACGTGTTGATGTTGACTAGTGTATAGTTCTATACTATAAGCGGATGTTTAAAGTGAGCATTTCTCTCTGACATAGTTGTGTTACCTTTACATCATGCCATCAGCTTTTACAGTCTAAATAGTAGAGCTAACTACTATAAGTCTATTTCATGGGTTGTATGATTATAGTATTTATAATCATCAAAGATAACACCCTCTATTATGACATATTTGACAAGACTATTCTTTATATAGATGTATTTTATTATTCATGTGGGAAGTGCAAAGCTAGGTCACCACATGCATAAATGTATGAATGAGGACTCTACTGCCATCCGTCTTATCCTTCTCAAATTTAGTGCTGTAAGGCATAAAATAAGTGCACAGCACGACGAGTCATGTATGTTTGCGAAGAGTGGCATCGCTTTGGAATTTCGAATCATTATACAATGCTTCTTCATTATTTTACCTTTGAGTGTAGTATTGAAGCGCTATCACCATTTAGCAATAAAAATTGACACTACTACCTTCTTTATTTTTGGAGTTCGGAACTTCGTCTTTCTACCTCCTCCTACATCCTTCTTCATTTCCATGTAAAGAGAAGCAAGCAAGGATTGACCTGTAATTTTATCTAGTGTGGGAACATAATTAAATAAAAAGGCAACAATTATAAAATTGAAGGGGGTTTTATTAAATGTAATGATATATGTCTATAACGCTATTCACTTAATCTATCTTATTAAGTGATGTATCTATACCTGCTCAAATATTACAGATTTTAAAGTTAAACGTGTAATTAAGGTTGACACTTCAGATTGGTCCATTATAAACAATGAACCGCCAGAAGATCCAATAAGACTTAAATGACATAAAGTACATCCTCAACAACTGGATAAATTTGTATTTCAGACGACTTTATGACTAATATTACGTTAAGCTTTCTGTTGTAATCACACTTATAGATGCCTCACTAGAGCTCCACGGATATACGCGTAGCCACGCACATCCAGCCACATCTAGATCTACACAAGTTCCTGATTATAATTACTAAGCTTTCACACACACTTGTTCCCAAGTAAGGACTGTCTTGAAGCAATGACTAACAATAAGCACGTTGCAGCCAATTACAAATCGGCAATGACAGATAGATCTACTTTACCCACGTTATTGAAAGCACGGACACTCTGTATCACAGTGTCATCAATATTAAACACGCGCAAGCGTGGGATATGTTGATAAGAGTAATTTACATAACTGTAGATTTCAGTGAGTATATGTCTTACAAAAGATTTTCTGATATTACTAGGATGCATACCTTTGAAAGGCCTTCCAGAGAACGTCAAGAAGCTGATCCTCTTTACCAAGTCAGATCAACTATTGCTGCTTTCAATGATCATATGAGTGAAAGTATTGATCCATGTTGAAGTGTCTACGCAGGGCTAGACACACAAAATTAAAACAAATAGATGCTTAACGGCAATAGCAAAAAAATTAGTCGTTTATTAATTGTTATATTCAATCCATTTATACTAAAATCTAATCGATAACAAGAGTGACGGTTATGACAAGGTGATTCAATTGAACGCAGAGTTGACAGTATCTTTGTATTATAAAATGCACGTAGTTCTTGGTTTATACCTGAGCTACAATTCTAAGAAATAGAATTGTAAGTCACTTCCGAAGGAAAACCCGCTCTTTGAACAGATCGATGACTCACTTATTAGATATGAAACCTAGCGTTTGACATTACATTAGATTTAAGATAGCGAATTAGTATTTAAACATTCTTCACCGCTTACATCACTTTCTTCTCAAAGCTTGTCCGTAATTAAATCATTGGCTCTTCTCATGGAAGAAATAATGTTGCGATAATAAATCCTGAGTAATAGAATACCCAGACCTATGTAATTACCGCGAAAGTATAAAAGAGTAGTAGTAGTTATAGTTTTAGACGTTAGTTTTCTTTTGAATAGAAATAAATCACTCCACGTCTTATCTCGTTCAGTTTTAGTTTTCTTATATTTTGTTTTACACACCCTTAAGCTACCTTAAATATCACAGTACTGTATATTATTCAAATAGTCGGCTTCAATTCTGGTTGAGCTGTAGGTAGCTTGTTGGTCAGGACAACTGAAAGTGGTTAAGTTAATTTGTGTCAAATTTATCAAGTCAGCCTTGAATCTCCCAATCAAATCACGGTGACGCACTGTCTCTGCTTGAGCTCTACCAGAAGGTCGGACAGTTGTCAAAGATAACCAAACTTGCTTAAAAAATTTTCTATCCACTAAAGTATTTACTTGTATTTGACGTTCACCAACAATTCGCAGGAAAATGTATCTGCAAAAAGCATATGCAGCACGAGTAACATAATTGACGGATTCAACATAACCCATCAAATGTTGTTGAGTAACTCTTTGAACTTCGCACGCAAAAGCTACATCACCCTCCGCGCTTCTACTGACAAGTTCAGGTTCGAATCTTCCTTCTTCTACCATTGCGTCCGGAACTGCGCATTTGACGGTCATATACAGTATCTTGTAGGAATTTTGCAACAATATGTAGATAAAAGAGAAAAATCAGATGAAATAAAGTAAAATTTTTCACGCAACTCAGTCTTTATAATCATATATATACTGAAAAATGGAATTAATTATTGTCACCTGCGTCATCAATTTTTTTGTTTTATAAACTCCTACACGATGTGGCTCAGCTAAAAATAAATCAAACCGCTTTTTTCGCCCTTTTTCTCTTTACTCCTTTAAAAATTTTAATGAGCAGTAGTAATCCTTCGTCTTCTAATTTGCGAACATGCAACACATGCGGAAGTGAGTTTGAGCATGCGAGGTTTGTAAACTGTGATGTTTGTCGTGTAAGTTATTCCTTTGGAATCCATTTATTTAAGCCGATCGAGATTAAAAATTATAAAATAGGAACATAGAAGGGCAAGATACGCCAATAGAGAGCAAAATGATACAGAGCCTCGAAGAAGGGGAAGACCAGCCCTAGAACCCGCAGCATATATTTCGCAACTTTCCCGACTTCAGCCTTTTGACCTGGGATTAATGGATCAGATCTGTGAGGACTGTGGTGCAAAACATTGGAAAGCAGAACTGCCTGCAAATAGCACCATCAACAGTGTTTTCTGGATGTCTTGCTGTAAAGCGGGTAGTGTCAAAATTGAACCATTGAAAGAACCCCCACCTTTTTTAAAACAGTTATATGAAGACACTGGAATTCGTGGACAAACATTCAAAAATCATTTGAGGCGATATAACGCTGCTTTTGCATTTACTTCTTTGCGTTGTGAAGTGAGCAACAACAACGTTTCCAATATGCCTTTTCAGATTCATGGTGAGATGTATCACACCCACGGACCACTTACAGCTGAAAATAATAGTGAAGCTAAATATGCTCAATTGTATATCTTCGATCCTGAGTATGCAGCATCTATTCGAGCATTAAACAATAGCGAGTTGGATAACGAGTTAATTCAAGGATTGTCAACTGAGCTTCATCGATGCAATCCATATGTAATGTTTTACAAAACAGCACATGAATTACTTCAAAGAACATCTGAGGAAGAGTCGTTTATTCGTGTCTTCCCGTCAATGAAAATGGAATTGGTGGCTGGAAAAGATAAAAGAACAGAAAACATACCAACAGCAAATGAAGTAGCATGTATTTTGCCAAACGAAAGCTCTTCAGATAGTTTCAGAGTCATTCGAATTTACTTTCGCCATAACAAGGATGGACCATCATTCTCTACCATTTCACAAACTCACGCGCTGTACATGCCTTTGCATTATACATTGTTGTTTCCAATGGGGGATTTGGGGTGGAATTGGGGTTTGAGATTGGATGACAATGAGGAAAGTAGACTGACGCAAAGAGCATATTATCGATTCAGACTTCACCAAAGACAGCAGGAGTTCCCCACCTTATTTTATGCTAAGAGGCTGTTTCAACAGTATTTAGTTGATGTTTGGGCTATCTGTGATCAAACAAAGTTGGATTGGATTAGAACCCATCAGTCAAATATTCGCGCCGATCTTTATAATTGTCATGAAAGAACTGCGGGAATTGTTGCTCGCGTTGGTGTCTACTAATAGAGGGAACAAATTAGTCAAGGGAAGAAGGTCAAAGCAGTAGTCACTTTACTTTGAGTTGAAGACTCTCCAACTTGAGTCGAACTTTGATTATTATCGTTGAACAGAGATTGAGACATAAAAGTAGCAAAGGTTATGAAAATCAAAAAAAAAGGAAATGGGTAATCGCGTGAACAGTAACTTATTATTTATTCAGGTCAAACTTATTCTCTCATCGCTCATTGGCTAAATTAACTTATTTTGGCGTGACTGCAGATTAACTTCAAAGATTTTAATATATTAGGGATAAGACCGTCGATCCAAGGTGGAAGATTAGCTGGCCAACTGCCACACAGATGGCCAAGTTCAATGAGATGGTGTTGGCAAACTCAACGAATAACACGGAAGATGAGGTACTCGAAGGTGTTTTTGGCTTTGTGGATGGGTTGAATTTACCAATCGAGAATCCTCAAGACCCGATGGAGCAGAATGCCTACTACAACGGTTGGAAAAGTGATGTTTTTGCTTCTTCTGTTATCGTCTTCACACCAGACGGCTGCATTTGCTATGTAAAGTAAGTATTTTCTTTTTTTACCTCAAAACTTATATCGAAGTTGCTGATGTGGCTCTCGGAGAAACATGCCAAGAGGTTTCAGGATGCATATCCGAGACCTCGGAGATAAGCTTTGCATGATTCTCCCAAAACTATATAAAGGAACCCTTTCCTCACCACTTCCCCCTTTCTTACTTCGTCGATTATATTATCTATACTCCTTGTAATAAACTTTATAATCTTCACCATATACTTATACGTGTCGTTATATTGCCTAGCCTAGTTCCTGACAATAATGGAGTTCAAGACGCCCTTATTTCTGAGGATGTAGATGCGACTTCATTGGGTAGACGATTCATACTACCAAGTTCATATACAGGTGGACCGAGGTTTATGGCAAAACAATACCAAGACTCTATGGCAATCGTACGACACTTTGGAAAGCCCTCTTTATTCATCACGTTTACAGCCAACCCTCGCTGGATTGAAATTCAAAGAGAGTTATTACCCGGTCAAAATGCTTCAGATAGACCTGATTTAGTTGCACGAGTGTTCAATGCAAAAGTAAAAGAGCTCCTCAAGGATTTAAAACCAAGAATGTCTTCGGTGCATATAAAGGATTAGTGCGCACGATAGAGTATCAAAAGAGAGGCCTGCCACACCTTCATCTACTACTGTTTTTAGACTCTTCTCACGTCATTAATACGGCAGAAAAAATTGATCAGATCATATCCGCGGAAATACCCTCAAAAGAAAGTGATCCTGAGTTATTTGAGATCGTCACCAAAAACATGATACACGGTCCTTGCGGCGACATAAATCCCAAATCACCCTGCATGTCTAAAGACGCCAATGGTATAATAAGGTGCGCAAAACACTTTCCTAAAGACTTTATTGAGCAAACTGTTGTATCAGATGATGGATATCCTACGTATAAAAGGGCAAGATCTACCGACCCTAACACTCAATACTCAATTCGCCACCCAATGAGACAAGGAAATAATCGTTTTAACATCGACAACAGATGGGTTGTGCCTTTTAACCCTTATCTTACCAAAAAGTTCAAGGCTCATATAAATGTTGAATGCTGTCAGAGTGTAAAAGCTATAAAGTATATCAACAAATACGTTTATAAAGGATCAGACAGAACAACAATGAAGTTAAGCGATACAGATAATGAGATTGAAAGACACTTGCAAGGTCGTTACATAGGCCCCACTGAAGCTTTTGGTCGTATATTTGAATACAAAATCCATGAAGGAGATCCAACTGTTACCCTCTTAGCATTGCATTTACCGGATCAACAACCTGTTTATTTTTCAAACGATGCCACTCCCGCCGAACTTCAAACTTCGTTATTGAATAGTCGATCTATGCTCATGGCGTATTTTCATTACTATGAAATATGTCCCAATTCTACAAAGCACTTATATCAAGACTTTCCACAGCATTTTGTATGGGATAAAAAGAACAGACTCTGGAATCCACGACAAAAAGGGTTTGCAATCGGAAGAGTGCCATATTGTAGTCCTCAGGCTGGTGAGCGATTTTATCTAAGGCTGTTGCTGAATAACGTAGCTGGATCAAAGTCTTTTGAAGATTTAAAATTAGTGAATGGGATACAATGTGAGACATTTCAGCAAGCTTGCCTTATGTTACATTTGATAGAAGACGATCGGGAATGGAACCATTGCTTTAGCGAGGCCGCTATGTTTTCAACTGGCAGTTCTCTTTGTGACTTATTTATTACCGCATTGACATTCGGACAACTGATTGATCCAACATCAATTTGGGTAGAATATTGTAGTGTTACATATATGTGATGACTTAACACAGAAGTTGCGTACTCAATTCCCTGGGGAGCTGTACGACAAATATGCAGTGGAAGATGAGGCGTTATTCTATATGGGCCAATCTTCTTTGGACTACGGCTTATATCTACTTGATGAGAAACTTGGTCGACTTGATTCTTCCTTGGAAACATACAAATTGCCGTCGTATAAAAATGATTGGTGTAGTGACTTTGAAGAACTGTCAAACGTACGTAGAGCCTCATCCAACAGTTTGATCAATGAACAGTTGATGTATGATGTAGAAGCTGAAAAGTTATCCTATGAATCAAAATACGCTTTGTTTAACGAAGGTCAATAAGACAGCGTTTGATACAATTGTACAAAATGTTGAACCATCAGAAGCAAGTACTAATGTAAATTCAGCTATTGCCTTCTTTTTACATGGTCCAGCTGGAACTGGTAAAACGTTTGTGTATAACACTCTTTGTAACTACTTTCGTAGTAAGGGCAAAATTGTACTTTGCGTTGCTTCCTCTGGAATTGCCTCTCTTCTTCTTTCTGGTGGACGTACATCTCATTTTAGATTCAAAATACCATTAGCAATCAACGAGACATCTGTCTGTTACATAAGCAAAAAAGGAAATTTGGCCGATCTCCTCAAACAAACCGCATTGATTATCTGGGACGAAGTTCCTATGCAAAACAAACTCTGTTTCGAAGCAGTGGACAGGACTTTGCAAGATATATGTGGCGTAGATAAGATCTTCGGTGGTATCCCCATTGTATTAGGAGGTGATTTTGCTCAAATTCCCCCTGTTATAAAAAATGGAAATAGAAGCATGATAGTCGATGCATCCATCAGAAACTCCTATATCTGGCAAAAGGTACTAACTATTCATCTTCGTACAAATGAGAAATAACAGATCGTCTTCAAATTCAAGCAACGATTACAGAGAAAAAGAACAAGGCGATTAATACAAAATCAAAAGCACCCATCAAGGCCAATCAAAATTAATTGTTAGACACTGTAGAATCCAACCCGTTGATTCAATAGAAAGAAGATGGAATCAAGTGTTTAGAGATAAGAGCGTCGCAAGTGCTGATCTTTATCTTTTTTCTTGCAATTGAAGTGAAGAAAGGTAATCTTTTCCTCGACGTTGAATAAGTCATTGAGCTGAAGAAAAATAGCACCTTTTGCAGTAGAGTCAAACGTTCTGGACAAAGTAATGGAGAAAGTATGCAAGAGTAATATCTGCTGAATACAATAAAGAGTCGACCAAGTAAGATTAGAACAAGTGGAAACAAATCAAGAGTTGGCAATAGCGATCAAAATAAAAGTGTATGAACAGATCAAATGTGCTTTATACAATGGATATACAATAGTGAAATTGTTGATAAGGGTTGAGGATTAATTATGGATCAAAATCATCATAGATGGGAAAGATTCAAAATTTGGTAAGTGGGGAAGAAAATGGAAAGAACGTGTCGAACAAAGTGAGCAAGAAGGTCGGAAAAGATAAAAAAATTCAAGAGTTTGTAAAAGACATCAAACATTAAAACTGGATAAAGTCAAACGCACTGATCAAAGTAAACGAGAATGACATTGATTGCAAAGTATAAAGTGGAAGCTGGAGTGGATAAGAGTTGCAATATTGGAATATTGGCAATCTAATATGCGGGTCAATTTGAGTGAGTACTTGCTAAATTAATCAGAATGAAAGTTTGATAGTAGCAGTATTGGAAATACTTTAATAAAGTCAAATATACAGTGACGAACAAAACTGTCCCAATGTTTGGTAATTTTGACTTTGATTGAAAATGTCATAGTGGGTGATGTCGTTAAAAGATATTGATGTTGCCACTCATTCGATAGAGAAAATTCTCCTCTTTCGAATGATGTAAAGAGATCAAATATTATTGGTTAATAGAACTCGGAATTTTAATTTAAATTATGTTACTTTATTGGGACAGTTTTGTGAGTGTATTCAGTTTAGTAAAAATATGACTATATATGACTTTAATATTTAGTCCAGCGACCCTTAGCCTTAATACAAGCTTTAATACGTTTGGGCATGCTATCAATAACCTTTCTGCACTCTTCTGGCGATATTACCCAGAGTATTCAATCAGTACCTTTTTAAAAGCAAAGAACGATGAAAAACCAAACCTCTATAAGGCCGCAAAGATGAAGTCTCAAAACGCGCATGTACACTGGATTTATCAAGAATGCATTTGATGTAGGGAACAGACCCTTTGTGCGAACGTTAATGATAGAGGAAATATTAGAGAAGAAGAGAAAAGAAGAATGAAACGCCTTTGTAGTCAATATTTATAGAAATATAAGCTGATTTATCACGAAAAAGAGCCCCAAAAATTATTTATTATCGACAGAACAATCAAGATGGACACTTGCCATTATCTTGATATTTCATTACTAGCCGCCTTTTCCCTCGCTACGCGAGGGAGGCGTCCAGCCCTCCGGGGGCCCTCCGGGGGCGCTGCCGCGGGCGTTTTTCTCTGAACGCAATAAATGTAGGGCCCCGACCCACATTTTTTTTGGACCTTCACTACGGTGGTAAATAGCCCCTTTGCTTCGCTCCGTGTATTTTCCACCTTCGTTTTGGTAAAAAAAACGATGTGTCCCCGGGGACGGAGTGAGGGCAAATGTAGGGCCCCGACCCACATTTTTTTGGACCTTCACTACGGTGGTAAATAGCCCCTTTGCTTCGCTCCGTGTATTTTCCACCTTCGTTTTGGTAAAAAAAACGATGTGTCCCCGGGGACGGAGTGAGGGCAAATGTAGGGCCGTGTCTAATCTCGCTAGATCTACCGTCCATTCTTCTACGATACAAAGGATAACCATCTTCTTTAGCAACTGTACATCCTTGAAATTCTTTTGGAAATCCTTCCCTGAGTGTATGACCATTTTGGAGCAACAGAATGGCAGATTTCCTCTTATCTTCAGGTAACTTCTTCATGCGTAATTTCGGTGTAGATTTTATATAGATTATAGGAGTTTTAAATACCGAAATAAGGATAGGGGGCCTAAGTGAGGCATTACCAACGCTAATTTATGTAAATTATTTCATTGTTCAAGTTGTGGTTCCATAATTTAGTGAGAAATGGAAAAATTCTTTTCGCTCGCAAAACTGTCCCAATGAATGGGTAATTTTCAAATTTAATTTCCGAATTCCACTATCCAATAATATTTGAGATCTTTGTATTGTTCAAAAGAGGAGAATTTTCTCTATCGAATGAGTGGCAACATCAATATCTTTTAATGACATCACCCACTATGACATTTTCAATCAAAGTCAAAATTACTAAACATTGGGACAGTTTTGTTCGTCACTGTACTAAAATGAGTAAAAAAAAAAACAAGTATCGAGGAAGAATATAGGAATTATGCGAAATGAAAAGAGTAAATTAGGGATGTTGTAATAAAATGTAAATGTGGAAAATTGTATCTTGTATTGGATAAGAAAAGACTTGTTTAAAACAAACATTGGAAGAAGTCAAAGTATGACTTGTTGTAAAAAAAAGAGTCAAGTCAATAACATGTCTGCAAAAACTGTACATTTAAAGAACAAGAACAAAAAATAACGAAAATGATCAAAGATGAGATAAGAAAAAAGAAGAAAGTGTGCCATATCAGGCATTTCACTTCGGACTTTGAATACACGCCTACAAAGCGGTAAATAAAATAATACAATGCTAGAAGCATCTACAATCTTCACCATCGTTAACATGCTGCCGCAGTTAATATGAACCTCTTTCAATTGGTTCTCTATTCTCTTTACTACGCAAATGACTAATCATTACAAAGACATCTTTCTTAAAGATGCTAGAAGGTTTTAACGAACCAATTGTCATTGCTTCGCTTCAATTATTATCCCAGATCAAATCTCTATAAATACCCTTCAATTTGAAATCAATTAGAATGATTCAAGTTAACTTATCTTATATAATAAACCCTACAAGGAATTCTAATTGTATTTCTATCTGTGTTTTTATTATTTTTTCGTAAAGCATATTATCAAGTCTCTGTTTTACAACAGAAAGTAATGTAAAAATAATTGCATACAAATCAATCAAATGCGAAAAAGAAGCGAGCGAGAGAGGTACTTGATGAAAATAAACAATTTTTGTATTGAATTTGAATCAAGTGTTTTCTTGAATGTTATCAATCGCGCGCATACAAGCATTGGTAAGGTGAATGAAAATTAAAACTAGATAAGTGAAGTGAGAAAGACGATGATAATTAAGGAGATACTGTAAAAGTTGAAATTAATAAATTAGTTTTAAATGAATGGAAGTTTTTAAATTATGATTGGAAAAAATTACAAACAAATATAAACATCGTACTGAATTAAAAAATGTGAAAAATATAGATGAAATAAAAAAAGAATTATCAAGTAAATTAGGACATATTGCAGTATTCTTTTTTCTAACTATGTTATATACACATAGAGAATATCCAGGCCCATTGTCAGGAACTGACAACTAATTGGTTATAAGTGTGCATACCGATGAGCGAATGATTGGTAATCACCGCGAAGAGATTTTATGATTGCCTGCCTTGCTTATGTTACGCCCTTATGCTTCCTATTATGTCCGTCCTCATGTCATCTATGCTCTATTATCTTATTATCACATTATGTTCTCTTATTGAAATTAACCTTATGATTATCTTATATACTTTATCCCATTGGTGTCAAGTCATATTATATATTATGATTGACTACAGATTACTTCATTTAGTAGATTATTTTATATTGTCATCTGTCATGATTTATACGAGTATAAATATGACAGATATTTCAGTTCAGAGTATTTTTTCTCAACAAGTATCTTTTTTAAATCTTTATCATCAATAAATTCCTCTTTTGGAAAAAACCCTTAACCATCCAGTTTCTCGGAATAAGTGCTGCTTATTCTCATCGCCCCTTTTAGGAAGACTTATTCAAATACCCCACCTCGTCACTGTTACCTCTCTGTTCTATTGACTACAACTGGTAATCAATTCTTGACACCCATATTTTGAAGTTGAAAAAGGTTTACTATTATTATATCAGCTAACTTCTGGATTTACATCAAAAAATATTAAAAAATATATGCCTCATTCATCATTTTATGCTGTTTATAAGAAATTTTGGATAACTAATTATGAATCTTTAAATAAATATGTTAATTATTGCTTATATAATATGTTTAGTAATATAAAAATAAAATTTTATCAGCTTTAATTAAGAATCCTCAAAATTACAAAAATATTACTACTATGCTTGATGGACATGATACTACAATTGAACATGATAAACCAGATATATGTAAGCAAAAAAAATGGTCCTATAAATTAAAATCATCAGGGATTAGAACACAGGTTTTAATATATATTAATGAAATGGTATTAAGTCTATCAGATAGTGAACTATGTGGTAATAGTTCTGATGGAGGTATGTTTTTAAATATGAAATTGTATAATAAAATTAAAGAACAAGATTGTGTAGCGTTGGATGGTGGTTATACCCTATTTATTAAGCAATTTGAAAACTTATGTAAAAATAAAAATATTAATTTAGATGATAAAAACTTTTTTTACCCGATTAGAAAAGAAAATGGTATTTCACTAAATACGCAAAAAGAACATTACAACAAAGTATTTGGAAGTTTCAGATCAGTGGTAGAAAATCAATTTAAAGAGCTATACAATAAATTTAAACGGTTTAGTAATAATAATTCTATAATAAAAACAGATGATATTAAATATATAAATTTGCAATTAAAGGCT